>OY720452.1:25175952-25220952 GCA_963082715.1 Harpalus rubripes | reverse complement strand
TGTACAAAATATATAGAACTGACGGAAGGTAATGTGCTGGCCACATCAGATTTTTTATTTAGGGAAGATTATTTACATGAAAATGTACAAATGGTTACAAATATAATCACAAATTGAGTAAGTAAATGTTATTGTAGAAGGCGCAAAATATAAAAAATAAGACTTTCTTTCGTACTTGTCAATTAGAAAACTCGCTAACGCTCGTTTTTCTAAATTTTGACGCATGCGAAAAAAACATGTCTTATAAAACACGTTCTTTAATATACTATTTACTATACACTAGATATTATACAATTTTGACTTTTTATTTGACTTTGAGTTATTAGTCATATTGTTTTAGAAAAAATTAATTTGTTTTGTATTTATTTGGAGTATTCGGTTACTTATACCAAGGCCACAAGTGAGGTGTGACGATATCATATTTATCATTGTTGTGTGAAATAAATCATTATTTATGCTGTAATGAATTAATTGATTTGCTTTTTTGAATTTCCGGTTAAACCCTTGTAACTTTAATGAAATTAATTAATTCCATGTTTATTATAACATGCATTTTGTTCTCTGATATGAAATGGGATGAACAGGAAAAAATTGACGTAAATTGATGTTATTCTAGTTGTGTAGATTATACTTGCTACAGATTTAATTACAAGGAAAAAGGTTTAGCAAAGTTATACATTGTTTAAAATTAGATAAGCTGTAATTTGATAGTTCAAAGGAAGAAAATTTTATTGAAATTAAAGTGCAGCGTTGTAAGAAATTTGAAAATTTAATTAAAGCTTTGTTCATTTTGAAAAATTACTTTTAAAATTTTGATTTGTATGAAACTAATTTTTAGTAGTGTGTACACATTTTGTTTGAAAAATATTTATGAATTTTTCAAGATATTTTGTATTGTTTGGCAGATTAATTTTTTCATTTTTTTTCTGCTTTTATGACTACATTATTTTCAATTAAACATTTTAATAAAAAAGTGAATTTAATTCATTGGATATATTGATTAGTTTTTACTAGTGTTCAACTTTTTTTTAATACTTATAGTTTTTCTACCTTCTGTATAAGATTAAGCTTTTTATTCTTTCAATATCATGTATCAATAAATTGTTTTCAATTGTCCATTATAATTGAAAAATAAAAGTGATTTTAATCAATTTATTTGATATATTGATTAAAAGCACAAATCGGTTTATTATTAAGACATAGTTCATATTTATATTAAATTAGTTTTGCAAAAAAATGTAGAAATGCTGTATTATTTTCCTTGTAAAAGTATTTTAAATAAATAAATATATCATCATGGCATATTACCCATTGCTGGGTGTGCCAATCTGCTTTGTACGCAGATATCGGTAATGATGATGACATATTTGTACCGTGCGGGCGTTTAACAAGCGTCACCTCACGGGCACTCATTGCTGGCGTGGAGAATACTCTACAGAAGTCAATTTTGTGCCATTTAAAATTAGAAATGTTTAGCGTCGGTCGGGATCGAACCCGGTTCCCCAGATACTCAGGCACGCGGCCACGAGATCCCGCATGGGGTAAAAGTATTTCATACGAAATAAAACATTTTTATATACCTACAATTTTTTTATCTGAATTGGAAATGGTTTATTTTCGAAATATTTTTCTATCAAAGAAAAAAAGTGGACTAGTTCCGTAAGATGGCCGGTGGCAGGAATATGAAATTGAGATTTCGAGAAATTGTTAACATCTTATTCGGGAAATTTCCGACAATTAAAATTTTTATACGTAGAAAAATTATTGTATGTGTTAATTCTCTTTAATTTTTATTTAATTCCCAATTAAATTATTTGTACAACCGGCTATTCCGGTAAAATCTTTCAAATTAATGTCAGTTGTTGTAATTATGCCAATAAAATTATAGATTTTTGATATACCTTTTTCATTTGTATTCTTGCATGTCCCATCATCAGTAATTATTTACTTTTGAATGTACAGTATGTTCAGAATGTCCAATAAGGGGTGTCGAGAATTATAAAGAGATACGATGGGGTGTATTCTGTAAGGAAACTGTTTATTTTAAACAGTATGTTAAAAATGAACTTGCTGTTAAAATATATTTTCTATTCTGTAACTATCAATTCTGTAAAAATTTTAACATCCGTGTTAAAATTAGGTGTTAAAACTGTATATTTTAACGTCATTCAAATCGATGCCTTTAAAATTTTAACATATATTTATACAATAAAATTATCACAGCATTTGAATATGTTGCACTTCTAATTAATGAAAATTTAACAGAATACGAAAGAAAATTACCATGGATGAATATAAAAAATATGTAGGTGATATTTAATAAAATATACAACTTTTACGAAGTATTTTATTTAATAACGGTCACCCATTCTATCGTACATCTTTGTGTATCACAGCATGATGCCAGTAGGAATATTTAATTAGCATAATTCGAGAAAGATTCACAACTGAACCTTTGAATGGTATACCGAGACCACGATTTAGATGTATCGTAAAACATAGTACTTTATTATAATGTAGGTATTAAATGCAATTAAAATTTCTTATTCCTGTCTTGTTCGTCAAACCAACGTAACTTAACATTTTGGATTGTCAGTTCTATTCTGAGGATGAAGAAGAAATTTTACATACCTAATGATGACTTAATAATTTGTAATTTCAATGTAATTCATTTTTAATATGGAAGCTAAAAATGAAACATGATTATGCAGCAGATTTTTATTTATTTTCCGAAGCATTATTTCCATTCGTTTTTCTAAAATTTCAAAGTGACAGATTCGTTTTTTTTATTTTCAAAGTGACACATAATCTGACAGTTGCTTACCATTTTATCATGTTTATTTATATGTGTTATGGTTACTAACTACATGACTTTAGTAAAGACGTGCCTTTTTTATGTCTTGTTGATCACTTCATTCTAGTATTTAACAGACATGTTAAAATTTATGATTTTAACAGCAGTGTCAAATTTTCGCGTAGAGAATACCAAATATTGAATTTATTGTTAACAGTCATGTTAAAATATAATTTTTTAAAGGCATGTTAAAATTAACATTTTTTTACAGAATACACCCCTGTCGGTTAAATTACACAAAAGATGCGACATTAAGGTCCATTTATTGCATATCCGTAAAAATACGTAGCTCACTTATAGTAAAAAAGAACACTTTCGCAATATCCAAAAACAACCTTAAAAAATGGTGTAAATTTGATGCTAATATGGTGTGAAAACCAATATTTTGTTGCACGCATGTTATACGTATATGTTACGCCCAAACACCGAAAACACTCAGTGAGCATTATGGATAATGCGATAACGAGTTACACCATTGAAAATGAGATTTTTTTAGCTTTCCAATATTTAAAATATGCAACAATTATTAAATTTTTAGGGGAAAAACAATGATTTTGATAACGAAACAAATGAACATCAGTATTATTAAATACGAGCCCAGTCCCATAATTGGACCAACGAATTTTATTTAGAATATTTATTTTTCAGAATTAATTTTTTAAAAATATATATTATTTATAGAAAACAAATAAGTATATTAAATACACCATAGTCTTAGCAATTAATTAACAATATTTAGTATGTACTCCAATTACAATAATTATAAAAAACGAAATAAAGACAGCATTATGTCTGGCGTATATAGTGAATTGAAAGCATTGAAAGTTTCAATTGAAAAATTTCAAAAATGAAAGTTTCAAGCCTTAAATTTAATGAAACTTTCATAAGCTACACTGCGCGTGCGCAAATGACATGCATGCGCCTGCACTTCTCTAGGTAAGTTATGTTTGGTTAATCTAGATGCTGGAAATTGTATATTTCTCGTTTATACAATTCAGGATTCAGTACAGTTTAAGTATGGTGAAAATTAAAGATAGAATTTGGTGATATTTCAATGAAATAAATACAAACCAATAAGATACTTTCTATTTTAAATAGTGTAATACTTATCTTTTACATTTTGTATTACATTTTGAATAATATTTTTTTAAGGTTTTTTATTTTCAAATTAGTTAATTTGAGATCCAAGTATTTTAAATTCAACTGACAAATGTAAATTTTCTTGAAATTTAAAAGAAACTTTCATTAAAAGTTTCAATGAAATTTTTATATGAAACTTTCATTGAAATTCGTAGTGAAACATTTTGTGAAACTTTCAATAAAATTTCAGTGAAAAAAAAAATTAATTTCTGAAATTTGCACATCACTAGGCGCATATCAATTGGACCATAACTTGAACTTTGTGATGAGTAATTTATTGCGTGAGGGGGAAAAATACAAATGGGCATGTCTAAAAGAGGCCTACAATAAACCGATTTCAATAGTTTAATATTTTTTCCGATTTAAAACCATGTTAGTCTTCCTGACGACGGGCCTATTAAGAGTCGTTTGAAATTTAAGCCTTGTTGGTGCAGGGGGGCATAAATTTTTATTTCATTTTTATTCATATTTTTAACCTACGTACCCCCGGTATTATCAATAGACATTTAATTTTAAATGAGCATTTAACTAACAAAAGCATATCGAAATGATATGTTATACGAGATTTCTAATACCTATTGCAATTTCGATGTGTTTATTTTTGATAAATTCGCATTTAAAATTAAATGTCTGTTGATAATACCGTGGGTTCGTAAGGAAACATTTCTTTTTGAATATATGAATCCCCACATAAAAATGTTACTATTAATTGTAGCGAATGAAATTTTGAGAATTAAATTACGCAATTAGTAATGACTATACAACTCATCGGAAAATAGACCAATCAGATAGCTCAATTTTCCCTAGTTACGCTGTATAACATCGGTTATTTGCGTTGCTAAATTGTGTTTCGCGAAACACAACTCGTGGTATTTCGGTCGCAAACTAATGAATCATATGTAATAATATCTTCCATAAACAAGTAATATTTTTGATAATTTGTAAAAATATAGTTGGTTGATTCGTTGTATAGTCTTAACATAATATACAACTCGAGCTTCGAAAATCATCTGAATATACCGTTTGTGTTGTTGTATAACTATTAAAAATAAATTATAATCGATAATTATATTTTTCATTGTTATAACCCTATACATTTAATAGTACAGGTTCTAAATCTCCTAAACTTTTTTCCTTGAGCCACCTTTCAGGCTTCAAAAATTCTTCGCGCCGTCTAACTCCGCCCGTTCCAGTGGATTTTGAACCCAAATAATGAATTTTCTTTCGCACCCCACAATTTGGGAAACACTGCATACTAACTTCATAGATCTTATTGTTCTAGAGATCCTCAGGTTGGACAAGTTATCTTGGACACAGTATTATAGATATAGATAGCAGTTAAAATATCATTTCTTTAATCCTGCAACAGAAACTTGTTGTTTCTTATTTGGATACGGAACTTGAAATTGAAACCTTCTTTTTTATCCGCTCATCTTATTCCGCCTATGGCAACGGGTGGGTGCGTGAAAGTAGTGAACTTTCGTCCACTCACCTGTCATTACCGAAAATTTGAATAAACTGCAATAGAATTCATAACATTTATTTATTTACATGAAAATTAGCTGCACATTTATTTAAAACAGCATTTACTACTGCACATGCCAGCAAGTGACATTTTAACTGACTCATTGCTTCTACCTACGCGAATTTTCTTACTGGTATTGGACCTGCTTCACGTTTTAACTATTTTTCTCGAAATTTTTACCTTAATGGTCGCAGCCATTCGTCTTTATCTTCCATAGTTTCAAAATTTTAATATAAGATTTACAAAATGTGACCAGCCAAAAAATAATTTTGTTGATAATTGCAAATGTTTATAAACACAAACAATATAGCAACGTACTCCGCCGCCTGTTTTAATTTACACTTTATGTATAAATCTATTAATATAAATTTTAATATTTTTTCTAAAATTTCAATAGCAGGATTGAACAAAACGCTACACAACGCTAGTGAAGAGACGAATTCGTTCATTTATGCGCCTTTGAACACACTTACTTTCTTCACTCGTATTGTAATATACTATTGCTCCACGTACAGAAAGTCATATTATTGAATCAGGCTTTTTATACGTAAATTTATATTCCTAGTTAGCCTGTTTTCATTTCAGGAACATTGCATTGCAACGGTTACTTTTTTGCGAAAGATAATTTGTAAAACTTCGGATAAGTCTAATTTGGTCGTCAAAATAATACCTGGTTACTTACTGCAATAAAACACTAAAACTGTATTTTATTATAGTTGCAATATATACTATGTAGGTACACAGAAAATTTATGACAACATGACATGTAAACACTTTTGAGAAATGTTGTTAATAATATTAGTGTCATAAACAGTTTTCGTGTTTTTATGAAATAGTGCTTGTTATTTTGTTTTCGTAATTTTGTTTTTAAATAAAGTCAAGGTAAAATTTTAATGTACGATTTTTATCTGCTTAAAACAAATATGTTTTAATTTTTTGGTAATATTCAAAAACCATACTTTTTCGGTTTGGATTCCAATTTTTTTTTCTGAAAATGCCCAGAAACCATAATCCAAATATAACAAATTTCTATAAAAATCGTAAAATACTTACCGGTTAATGAGTAGTAAAGCTAAATAATTTTAAAATATATAATATATTATAAAGTTATAAGGAATTAAACATTTTATGACATGACGGGTGTAGATTTGATTCTGTCGACCAGAAATATGAAAGCTGAGAATTCCGCCTATAATTCCACAGCGTCCCACCCACAGACTATCCATTTTCCATTCCCATAGGTGAGAAAGATGATGGAACTCTCATGGAAAAATATTGTTACAATACCACTAATCTGCCACATGTGATGTCGCAAACTCTTCGCAAATTTTAAAACAATCACATCTTGCTTAATATAAGGAATTTTCATATCAAGTTTTCATTAATCGTCATATCTTTGTACAATTTCATGTGTGACCAACACAATAACTCCCGCCATTTATCGCCCCAGTCACAAAAAAAGATTAAGTTAATCCTTATTTTTGGATTAGCGAATTTTACTGTAATTTTAAATGTTTATTTCTTAAAATATAGTCTAATCTAATCCAAGTAACTACCTTTTTTTTAAACCACTCAATAGGATTAAATCCCAATTACAGAGTGGGTTCACATTCACACACATCCATGCCGAAAGGCCTGTGTCCACGATCCTAGAAATCGATCCGAGTTCTCGAATATAGGCCACAATTCGATAACTCGGATCGTGGACACTACCAACTCAGACGCAAAATGAAAATTTGAACATTGTATTCAGAAAAAAAATAGACACCCGGTATATTTTTATTTAAAATATTTGGAAGAAAAGGTACTGGGACGTTTCCCATCTCCGAACAAGTGCTTAAACGGTGTTTTGGGCTATTCCATTTCTAATGTATATTCAAGTTGCAAATTTCCATGAAATAATATATCATTTTTTACTACTCTTGAATAAATTACTCTTAACTTGTCGAATGAATAAAATGATGTTATGATTATAAAATAAATAATGTATTTTCTCCGTAGAATGGAAAATTTAAGCAAACATGTCAGTGACTAATGTATTATTTTCGCGGTTGATATTGTGTTACAGAATTATCTATGGTAATGTGTAGGTGATTCATATGTTATTTTATTTATAATCTGTAATTTTATTGTGTAACTTAAATTTACTTTTAGTGATAGCATAAAAATATAACAGCATTATTTTTATATGTATTTTTTGTTTGTTTCAGATATCCAGTCGACCAGTAATATAGAAATAATAATCGCGAATAAATTGGCAGTATTAATAATAAAGTATTAGAATTTAGTTCCTAGGCGACTAATAAATTTAAAAAATAACACCTTAATATCAAACATTAATATCAAAAAAACAAAATTAGTATTTATAAAAAATTATTTAAATTGCCATAAAAAATCATCAAAATATTTATAAATCCCAAACTATTTTAATAATAAATTTACAAACAACCTAAAATGTTTATGCAAACAGGGTATGAAAAATCTAACAACAACAACAATGACTTAAACCACTCTAGTTTGAGTCACTCGTTGGTGGAATCCGATCACTACATCGAGCTGTTAAACGACCTGGACCTCGTGTCTCGGTTCTGCATGCCGATCTGTTGCCGGGACAACGAGACGCGCGAGATGGCGCTGGACGTCATCTCGAAAACCGTGGAGGGCTGGCTGGACGGGGTCGGGAGCCCCAGGCACTACCGTCTAGCCCAGCACGAGCCGGTGCGGAACGCCTCGATGGCGATGGCGACGTGTGCGTGCGCGGACGAAAGCGGTAACAACGTCCCCAAAGAGTACCTAGATCTCGTCACGTTGCATCTGCCTATATTGTTGAGACTGTCGATGAGTTGTCCGTTTGTGAATGTCAGGGAGAAGTGTCATCATATATTGGAGATAGTCAAGGTAAGATTCATTTGTTGTCTTTGTGCCAAAAAATATCACAGGAATGAACAGATACATTGTTTTGATAGTACATATTTTTTTTCTCTAAAGCGATTCATTTTTCTCTAATATTTTTAACTAAGCGATCCAGAAGATTAACATAAAATTTTAATGTTATAGTTTGGCCTTTTTACCTCTCGCTAAGAGAGGTATTGAATTTATGGTAAAAGTCGCATATCCAGATTTTAGTGAATAAGCACGTTTTAAGGTCCCTAGAATCCGATTATAACATTCTTACGATGATGTCCGTGTGTCTCAAATACTATGAGACTAAAGACATTTTTAACTACGGATTCCTCAATCTAACAATAATGGGAAGAGTTTATTAAGTTTTGGTAACAATTGGAAAACCGGAAGTAGTAGTTACAAGAACAAAATCATCTAAATATTCTTTATCGAAAATTTATGTAAATACTTATATTAAAGAACGTTAAATTCTTTATTTGATAAATATAAATTCATTATATCTTCTATAGATTTAGAGATAAAGAAATGCGTATAAAATAATATGATGTAAAAATCTCAGATCAAACTACTTCAAGGCAAGAAATTCAAATGTTTGTAATTGACACATAAATGTCACTGTCGAAAATATTTGTACATCATTATGAAGATTATGAAAATAAAAAAAGTCAACAACGCAAAAGAATATACGTAAAAAAGAATATAAAAGGAATTTGCGAAAAAATGACGAATATAAAGAAAAAGAAAATTTCAGGATATTGAATATAAAGAAAATGTATGTATTGTGCATAATTTATATTAAAATATCCCATAGATTTTGCAAATATATGTGAGAATTATTTTGTAGTGAAACATGAATATATGTATTTGTATTTAAATAGTATATTATGTGGCAAGTGTGTGAAGCTGAAGTTTTTACATGAGGGTGGAGATTGCGACACGAGCCGAAGGCGAGTGTTGCAAACCACCCGAATGTAAAATAGGCTTCACACACGTGTTACATACTATACTTTTTCTACGACCTTGCAATAAAATATATTTTTTTCTTCACATTGTCATTCTTTTAACGTAAAGCCTCTGCATTATCGACTTGTGTAACCATGTTTACCAACGGTAAGGGGGTTTAACAGCTTTGTTTTATTAAAACACAAGTCATTTTGTAATATTTAAAATAATGGGAAATACAATAATTTTATATTTTGTAATTGCTATAACCTGTAATATCATAAAATTTGTATTAGATTGCTTAGAAATTTTTTATTTATTGCTTTTGAATGCTTATTGGACTTAGATTTATATTTAACACAAAGTTGTAAATTTAGAATTACAAAATTTATTTTATTTATACAAATTAATTACATATTTCTCATGAAGTTGTTATTTCTTCGGACCATTTACCATCACATGATTTACGTATATATACTGATATTCATTGTGTGTGTTTAAACTGAATTATTTACTTCACGCACAGTATGCGTGAAGTAACACTTCACGCACAGTGTTCAAAAAATCAAACTTCACACATGAAAATTAATACGTGAAGTACCCACTTCACGCATGGGAGTAGAAAAAATATTTTTTGTTTTATGCGTACAACGAGATAAAATATCTTGCGAGAGGTTATGTGCTGGCCACATCAGATTTTTAAAGATAATAATACCGATCGATGTGACAGGGGCGGACTGGACTGGAACTTTCTTTTTTACAGGACGTTTTAGTGCCCGGCCCCAATCTTTCCTGTCACGAATATTAGAGTCACTATATTCAGACAGATAGTTTGGTAATGTAACGTCTTGTAATTGGTACCAATATACTTGTTTGTATTTAAATATTTAATATAAAAATCTGGTGAATATGTGACTGTTTAATTATTGATAAAAAATGCGAACAATTAATTCTGAGGCGGAGAACCATGATAGGACTTAGGCCGTAGACCGCTCCTTGGTCTCAGAAATATAATGGACCTACGTTTCGCCCATGATGGTAAACCTGTTAGATTAAATTTATCCAAACCAGTGGAACCACGTCGATATTGACATTGATTTTGACAAGTGATAGGATAGCTTCATGTCAAGGCAATACAAATTTGATACTATACCAAATCGTTATAGTAAAATCGACATACCGTTCGGGTATCTTCGGAAAATATTTTAAGTATACTACATATCATTCTAAAAACATCGGTGTGCATGTTGCTTCGCGCGTGCTTAGAATTGAAGTGACAGTTATTTAACTGTCAAAGAATCTATAAATTTGAGAGTTAATACTTACTGTACCTAGGTAAAATGCTACCAGCTAATATTTTAATACTTCGTAGAAGTCAAGTCAGAGAAAGGCAACGAAGTTTAAAGGAATTTATTAAAATTAGAAGAGAAATACGAAAACAGCAATCCATTTGTTCTTGATGCTTTTTGAATACTTATTTCGTCTTATAAAAACTTTGTGCTAAATGTTATCATTGAACTAATTCCCCATATGGCTTTTAACAATAATCCAAAATAGGTACCACCCGTAATGAAAATTTTCATTGCTCTTTCATTTTACTCAACAGGAAGTAACCAGTACATAAAATTTTCATACGCGGATGAAGAAAAAATTTAGATTAAATTTTTATTTATGCAAAAAAAAATCATTTTCCTGGAGTCATCGGCATGGGAAATATTTTATTATTAACTACTGCCCAGCTAATAAATTTTACTTTTTACTTTCAAACATAAATAATCTGATCAATATAACTATGAGGCTAGGAATCTTATTTTTAAATTTAAAGAAGAAATATTCTTACTTTGTGACAATCTTTTAATAATGTAACAAAATTTGTCGACACTTTAACTTAATTTTAAAAAGATTTACAATTATTGCTAATCAAGCGACAACTTTCAACCCCTTGACAGCATGTCAAGTCAATGTAGATTATTTTTTCCCAATGTCAAATAGGAGTTGTACCGAAAAACTATGGGGGGGGGGTACAAGAAGAGAGGGGAATATGTCAATGTCGATTCGGCGTGGTTGCACTATAGGTGAGAAGCTTGACATCGATATCGTTTATTCTTAGCAGACAACAACCGCGGCACCCATCTCGCTGATAATTTGCTCAAAATGCATTTTTTTAAATATTACAAACACGCCTCGAAACTCGCTCTGTTAACTATGACAACCACCTCAATCGCGTGTTCTTTAAAATGACATTACATCGTGGACTTTGTCAATTATCTGTGGAGTTCGAACTGTAGTGACTTTTTAGGTCGCGAATGTTTAGGAAATCTCGACCCTACGGATCTCGACTTCTCAAACTGCAATATCGATCTAAAAACTATCACTTATATGGTTCATGGTACGTAATATACTATTTTCGTTGAAATAATAATAATAATAATAATAATAATAATAATAATAAAAATAAATGTTTACAATTATTATATAACAATTTGAAGAATTATTTCTACAATAAAATTAATAAAAAATATTTTTTTCCTAGATCGCGGATGTAGCAATATCTCGTATCTACAATTTTATAGCGAAAATTAGTTTTTCTTTATTAGTAATTTAAGATTTTATGCCACCATTTACAATGTAATGTAAAATGAAAAAAAAAAACATGCGGAATTTGATTAAAAGTGTGCTGCTTTTACCCGACAGCGTACCTATGTACAGGCTGTCTCATTTTCGATGTTTTTTTAAGGTATCTTGGGTAATATTAATGATAGCAAAACCGTTTGCACATTCCAGGGTCAACTTTTCCAGAAATGTTTAATAGTCACCACAGGAATTTTCGATCGTCCTGAGTACAGGCAAAAACTAGTTTTTCTCTCATTTTGAAAATATCTCATATCTTATTTATTTTGATAGTTAGAGACCAAATGTTTTTACAAAAATTTTACCGTTTTTTAAATAGAATAAAATGGTGTAATTACATTTTTTTTGAAAATTTAATAATTCTCGAGATATAACACAAACTTATGATTTTTTAAATGGGAATCTATATTGGAAATAGTCTTGTCTTTTTGCTTATTTTATAAGCTATTATATGATATATAACAAGTCTACATTCGTTTGTTTTAAACTTGAATAAGATGTAATTAACTTATAGGGTTGCAAAATTTTAAAATTATTAAGAAACAAATGAAAAAATCTATTACAGATCATCATTTGCATATTTCTAATAGTATTTGTTTCAGTTTTACTTATTTTTTCAATTTATTTACTTCAAAAGTATTAAACCATTTTTTCGGACTGTTTCAAAGCTAACTGTATCGTCGATAAATAGTAATTTAACTAACCCGAAAATAATTGGTTAAGAATAATTTTGAGAACATAATCTATAATTGAATCAAAATAAACAATGATGATTTCTAATAATTTTTTTCATTTGTTTCTTAATAATTCCCAATATTTTCACCTCAGAAAATTAATAATTCGTCTTTAATCAATGTTTAAAACAAAAGAATGTAGGCTTGTTATATATCATAAAAAAGCTTATAAAATAAGAAAAGAGACAAGACTATTTTCAATATAGATTCCCATTTAAAAAATCGTAAGTTTGTGTTATATTTCGAGAATTAGGTTTTCAAAAAATCTAATTACGCCATTTTATTTCATTTAAAAAACGGTAAAATTTTTGTAAAAAACATTTTTTCTCTATCATAATAAATAAGATATGGATATATTTTCAAAATGAGTGAAAAACGAGTTTTTGCCTGTAGCTCAGAGACAAAAGAAGATCGAAAATTCCTGTGGTGACTATTAAACTTTTCTCGAAAAGTTGACCCTGTAATGTGCAAACAGTTTTGCTCTATTATTAATATTACCCGAGATACCTTAAAAAAACATCGAAAATGAGACACAGTAACGTTACATTGGCTGATGTTTACGCCCGGACTTTGAATCTTTAAAACACCCTGCTTACAATCGAGACCTGGCTTCGTCCGACTGTTATATTTTCTCAAATTAAAAATTTCAACCATATATTGGGCACAAAATTTAAGAGTATACGCAGGGTGTTTCTCGGATACGGGACACCCCGATTATTTTCTTTGTTATTGAAAATAGAAGAAAATCAAATAAAAATTGTAGTAAATAAAGGGGGACATTCTCTTACTGAAGAAAAGAAATTTTTTAACCAGTGGTTCTCAAACTATAACATAGTTATATTTTTTTAAATAGGATGGTACATATTTTTTAAGCCCATTGGATAGAATATTTTTTTTGAATTCAACCATGTATACATTTTATATCCTTTCATTACAAAAATATTGAGAAAAATGCAATGGAAATTTAAATAAATTTTATTTTATACTTATTTTTCAATAGGATATGTATGAAAAACAAAACTGCTATCTGTCAATTTTAATTATTTAGTGCATAATTATTATTATTGCTATTTATACAGATATAAACAAAATATTTGTTTCGTTTTAATTTAGGTTCAATTTTTTTCATGCATAGCCTACTGAAAAATAACTATAGAATGAGCCTAAAAATATATACCGTCTCATTTGAAAAATATAACTTTATGTTATAGTTTGAGAACCACTGGTTAAAAAAAATCTTTTATTCAATACGTGAATGTTCCCCTTCATCTACTATAACTTTTATTTGAATGATTTTCTTGTATTTCCAATAATAAAGAAAATAATCGAGGTGTCCCATTTTGACGAAACATCCTGTATAATACGGACTAAAATGAGTTAAAAAAGCTTATGATCTTCAACTTCAACTGTATCCGAGAAAAATGAAACATTGAAGAAAAACTGACAAACTTTGTGATCGAACAAAATTTTGTTTATGGCATGTAAATAGTCTATAAAAAAACAATAAAATTTTTTATGAAACATTTTTTTTTTCCATTATCTAATAGTTACGAAGTTATTTGAAAATTAAATATTGGCCTACGTTGCCACAACTTTCAGCTTATACTCTGTTCTATTTAAGCCATTCAGTAGATGGCACTGGCAACAGCGCAAATCTGAAGTAGCCGAAATTACATTGGGTAAACTTGTCTCTTATCTTTAATATCAGCCAATCAGAGATGTCAAAACTATTCCCTATGCTCCGCAATACTGAATGGCTTAAATGGAACAAGGTATAGTACAATTATTTGATGTTTTTTTGAAAAACAAAAGCACATCTAAGCTGACCTCTGAAAGGTTAAAAAGTTTCATGTAGGGTCAGTTTTACAATTCTTATTTCATATTATTATAACTCAAATTGTCAACTTTGTATTAAATGTCAAATCCTGATGCGATATTTTTCTAAAAAATAAGTTATCCATGGTATAACCGGCAGTGGGGTATCTGACAAAAATTTTATTTTTACATAATATTATACTAGGCAAAAAAAATAAAATACCCATATTTTTTTACATCGATTAATTATTCGTACTTTACGATATATATATATATATATATATATATATATATATATATATATATATATATATATATATATATATATATATATATACAGGGTGTAAATGAAATAAGTGCATTAAATTTGACCAGTAGTATAACTCATCGAGAGCAACAATATTTCTTAATAACTTTTTCTCGAAATCGCATATTTTTTTAGCATTTTTACCACCCCGTAAATTGACGAGTCGTTCCAAATATTTTTGTGATAATTGAATGCAGCAGTAATAGCTATGAAAAATTTTGTTTTAGCAATTGACAGTCCTGTCAATTGTTGCAATTAAATTTTGACATTAGTAATAAACTTGTTTATAAGGTAAAATTCTGTCAAAATGCGAGTACACAGACATTGTAATTACTTACCTATGGTTTATTTATTTATTTTTTACTCGTATCTGTACTACATGTTACTTGACATCATGGTTCTCATAAAGACAGTGTCATGGAGTTGCCAACGCATTTACACGGAGCGTTTCCAAATCATCACCAAATCATTCTGTTCCTAATATTCGCACATTTGTTAATCTTGTACATCTGTATCCATACCATGTGCAAAAAGTTCAATGTTTTCAGCACATAACAGACTTCAATTTTGGGAATGGCTCATAATGTTCATTCATGAGACTGAATTTACTTGGGAAGGTGTATTTATTATGCACAATACACATCTTGACAGACGAAAATGCTGTAAAAATTTTCATTAAAAAATGTTTGGGGAACAATAAATGGACGACTAATTATTGGTACTCATGTACCTCTTTTAAATGGACAAAAGTTTGTACTTACATTTTTTGAATAACGTATTTAAACTATTATGATTTATCGACGATAAATAATCATCTCATAACCTAATAACTATGCTTTTTCTCTTCCTCTAGTTACCCCGTCACTCCTTGTCTTCCTCTATTCACACTATTCACAGGTAAAGATAAAAAGCCTGTTTCAATACACAACTTTATAATTTTGTTATCCAAAATTTAAATTTATTTATTTTAAAAATTGTATTATTACGTATTAATTAATAATAATGTTATTTCCCTTGATTCGTTTATTAATTACTGTGACTGTAAGTGTAACCGATAACCGACAATTTTTGAGCTGCTTGTATCCCACTTGAATGGCAGCTGCTCATTTGTTCTCCATGAGCGGGTAACGAAATATGCAGCAAATCTTTAAAGAATTTTAACTCAAAATCTAAAAGACTTAGAAAAAAAAGTTATTAAGAAATATTGTTGCTCTCATCGAGTTACATTACTGGTTAAAATTAATGCACTTATTTCATTTACACCCTGTATATTGAATTCGAATATGGTCACATACCCCGTTGTAAAATTGGTCCTTAGGGTGCGTTTATGATGGATTTAATTTATAAATTTAAATTTAGAAATATAAAGTGTTCATAAATGCATTTGCTGGTACATGATGTATTTAGATTTGTAATTTAGATTTACAAATTTGTATATTTGAATTTTTTTTAATCACACCAATCAGAATACAATTTTCTTTCAAATTTATAGCAGCAAAAGTATCTAAATAAACAAAATGATGTGACAGTTGCTGACTGTTTCAAAATTGCGTCAAAAAATAGGTAATTTATATAATAAAATTAATTTATAATGGATATTCAATATAAATTAGGTATGGAATTGATTTTTAATGTAGAATTACACAATATTGTAAGACAAGAAAACTAAGTCATTCAAGATTAACATTTATTTGATTGGATTAATCTGTAAATCTAAATTCATCGTGAACCCGTACACTAAATCTATACAGGGTGTTTCAAAAATACTTGAAAAAATTTTGAGGGCATATAGTACTGACCAAAATAAGTAAAAAAGCTTAATCAACATAGGACTGATCTTCAACTGTTACCGAGAAATGCGAAGAATCGAGAAAAACTGACAAAAATAGTGATCGATAAATTTTGACTATATCAGTAAATAGACTATAAAAAAACAATACAACTTTATATGAAACGTTTTTATCAATTTCTAATAGTTACGAAGTTATTTGATAATTAAATATTGGCCAAGGTCGCCACAACATGTAACATAGTACAATTATTTAATTTTTTTTTTAAAAAAACAAAAGCACTTCTAAGATGACCTCTGAAAGGTAAACAAAAATTCTCATTTAATCAAAGTCGTAACTCTTATTGTTTTCGAGATAGTAGTTGTAAAAACTCATTTTCCACTGCCTCAAATCTCGGAAACAATGGAAGATTGGACTCATGTTGATTAAGCTTTTTTACTCATTTTGGTCAGTACTATATGCCCTTATTTTTTACAGTATTTTTGAAACATCGTGTATTGTAATACTAAATTTATAAATCAAAATATATAAATTAAATCCATCATAAACAATCCCTTAGTCGAAGCCGTAATTCCTATAGTTTTTCGAGATAGCAGAGGTAAACTTCGTAAAAACTCATTTTTCACTGCGCTGTCTTGGAAAGCTCGTTTTACTCATTTGGTCAGTATTATATACCCTTAAAATTTGTGACATTGGTTTAGAAACGCCCTGTAGATACTTCATCTAATAAAATTATATTCTTAACATTCGATTCTGTTAAAATTTTCAGAAGAAAATTGTATAAATAATACCATAGCCGTTATAAAAAAGCAAATGAGAATGGATATTGTAATTTTTTTCTTTAACAGGTAGTACAATATACATGCTGTTATTTTTTACGGGTTTGTTTTTTGTTTAGATGAAATTATGTAGAGAACAACCGAGATTATCTTAATAATTTTGTATCTTTTGTCTATTAAAAATTGTAATATTTATGTTAATTATATCCCGAAGAACTGAGAACCAGTATAGATAATTACAAACAATATTCGGATATTTTTTGTGCGAGTTCATCTGAACGTGTCAACGACCATAGGTATATGCATCTCATATCGTCGAAGTCTATTATTATAGTTTATCTAGAATAGATAAAGTGTTTTTTGTGTCAATTAAAACTGGAAAATGAATGTACCTATGCTACGCGCCTAGTGGGGTCTCATTTGTAATTTGCTCGGCTTAAAATATATTTGAAAATGTCAATGACCAGACTTGTTCCATCTTGCAGAAGCAGAATTGGCTAGGTAATTAGTTCAAATATTTGTTAAGTACGTACGTAATGCGCTGTTTAAATAGATATTGCTAGGCCGACATTGCCAAGAATAAATTCTGCTTCCATTAAAAGTCTGTACATGGCAAATTTATAAATAATTACCATGGACAATATATAATTTAATTAAAGATAAGAGAAAATAGAAAAAGGCAAGCTAAATACATATTATATGTATAAAGACAAAGTGTGACATGATGATAGTTGGATAGTTACTTTGACATGTAATTGTCACATTATGTTTAGTATTTTATACATGGTAAAGATAGATAATAACAATAACTATAGATGTCAAATGTACTTGAGTTCGAAATATGGGCCCTATTCTGTAACTCGGTGGTTAATTTTTTATCCAATGGTTATTGATTTGACAACTAAAAATCTCTTTTTCGGTACATGTCAACAGACTTGATTGGTTAAAAAAATTAACCAGTGGTTAAATTTTTTAACCAATCAAGTATGTTGACATATAACAAAAATTTGATGTGGACACCACACGACTTCCTTGTACACAAGACCAATATGAATTTTGCATGAAATTGCACGTATTTGACGTAATTTGACATTAGCATCTATTTTTTATTTTTTTGTTATTTTTTGTCCTAATCCATAGCAAGCTTCATTACAAAAAACAAAAATTATATAAGTTTTAAATATACATATCTCGCTTATACAAAGGGCTAATTTAATAATACTTGATGTGCTAGGCACAGAATTTAATTCTCTAAAAATTTTATTTGAAACATTTATTTCTAAAATCAATATGAAACCATTTTATTGAAGAAAAACTGTTAACAACTTCAGGTAATATGTCACTTCCGGTTAGCCTGTTTTAACCAAAATCCACTATGTTATTCCAATTGACATAAAAGTCTTATATACCAAATTTGAAAAGTGTTAGATTAAATTTTAAGATAGTTTTTCATTAAAATTTATTATAGGCTTCAAATAAAGTACCATTTCTAGAAATTATGTAATGACCAAAAAGGGATGCTATGGCAGTCCTAAATACAAAATTTCAACTTTCTACGGCTTACCGTTTTTGAGTTATGCGAGATACATACGCACGTACGTACGTAAGTACAGACGTCACGACGAAATTAGTCAAAATGGATTCAAGGATGGCCAAAATGGATATTTCCGTTGAAATCTCAAAACCGAAATTTTTCGCGATTACAATACTTCCTTTACTTCGTACAAGGAAGTAAAAAAGGGGATTTTTAGTTGTCAAATCAATAACGATTGGATAAAAATTTTAACCAGTGGTTAAAAATTAACCCCTGAGATACAGAATAGGGCCCTATATCTGTTAAAACCACGGTATATAAATATAGAACGTGTGACAACTCATTAATTTTTGTTGACAGATTGATGTCGGCGATCAGTAGGCTGAGATTCTGACCTTACATGTAGCGCTTCCGTACAATGTTCTCTACCACATAACATTCTAGAACTTACATGACAAATGACAAGTTATATGTCATTGTTATTACAAATTTAAATAAGATATTTCGATTGTAATTTTAAATGGGGTCGCGTAGTTGTGTGCGCTAAGTGATGGTTGTGTTTCGGACGGCCAGAGTTCAATTCCGACCGACGTCAAACTTGAAATAATTTTCAAATAGCACAAAAGTGACCTCTGTGGCACACTTTCCACGACAGCTTTGAGAGCTCGTGAAGTAAGGCTTAGTAAACGATTTCAACTACAATTACAAATATATCGTCATTACCAAAATATGCGATTAGAACAGTTTGGTATACCCAGAAATGGGTAATAAACCATAATAATATATTCCATTATTTAAAATACGTACATCGCCAGGTTCCCATTCTTGTTCAATATCTTCATTTTTAAAATGCTTTTGGCAAGTACCATATTTATACCAAGGATTTTATTAGGTGCAGAGGGTACGAGGGTACAACTTTCCGCCAGGCATTCACAATGTTTTGCGGAGGATAGTAAATCGGATTTTTTCTTCATTGAATGTTTTTCCTTATCTACAAACCTTCAACGAAACAGATTTTCGATATTTGTACATTTTATCGAATATTTACATAAAATTAATTAACGTATGTCAATTTAAATTTAAATTGACAGATGACGGTTACCTGTGTGTCGCGAACATTTTTAATCTTACACGCTGTGACATCTGGCGGATGCCAACTTCGTAAACACTAATATTTGTGATGAGTTGTCCCACCTTCTATATTTACACACCGTGATTAAAACTAAACCGTCGTTTTGAATTCTTTGATAATAGCTGTATTCTTTTTGGACAAAATCTCAGCTTATCTCAGATCACTTCAGATAAACTCAGGAAATTGTTGTTCTTTTTGACACAACTGACCTGAGTTGTTCTGAGTAAACTCACTTCCCACCTTTCCGATACTACACTATTAGGTTATAAAACTCAAAATGATTTGAAACACTCAATTTGAATTTTAAGGTTATATACCGGGTGGCGCTGGAAATCCGTTACACAGGCATTTAACATAGTAAAACAGTTTTTCCTTGCGCGTTGCCCCCCAAATTATATAAGAAAAAATTCTTCAAATAAAAGTTGTAGACTGTAGAGCATAAAATTCTACGTATAAATTAGTAAACAAAATTCGTTTCGTATGTTTAGTAACTCTAGAAATTAAATACAAATTTTTTAAATTTTTTATTATAATAGCGCTAGCCGCGGAATTAAAACAAAAAGACGAACAGATGATTGATGTTTTAACTGTCAAATATTGAGACTTTTTCAAACAGATAAAATAAAATCTTAAATTTGTTATGCTTTTTGTTTTAATTCCATGGCTATCACGATCTTTGATATGATTTTTGACATTTTCAAATTTCTGCCGTTACAAAGCATGCAAAATTAATTTTGTGTACTGATTCAAATGCAGAATTTCATGATCTACAACTATTATTTGAAGTATTGTTTTCTAAAATAATTTGGGATGCAACGCGCAAGGAAATCTGTATTCACATGTTAAATGCCTATGTAACGGAATTCGAGCGCCATCCGGTATACAACAAATTTTATATTCCCATATACAGATATACTTACAATAATATAATTTCAACATTATCCATTTTTCGTTTATAAACAGTATCAAAGATCAGAAAGTAAGCCAATAATTTTGACAACTGTTACAGCAAATACTATCGGTAAAGAAGGAAGTGATAAAATGGAATTAAACTTGTTATTTTTGCACACATCACAACACACTTCATCTCAACTCAGTTATGTACTGAGCTGAGTTTCAACTGGGTCAAAAAGAATACACAATGAATGTATACGTATGCTAAAGGAATATTAATTTATCTTTTTATTTATTTCTTGACTGGAATGATAAGATTTAAAAAATTCCTGGATTTTAGTTAAAATATTTATTTATTTTTAGCTCTCTACCGGTTTCGCTACTCTTGTGCCTTCCTCAAGAGCTACAAATTTTGAACAAGCAAAACAGATTTTTACTAAAGTAGATAAGATTGGAACTTGAAAAAAATTATTACGCCATCTGGTGAGGAATAAAAATAAATAACAAATAAAATTAGGATCACATGTTAATATATACATAATCTCCACAGATAAAAAAGATTTTTTTTGTAATAATCAAAGATTTTCTTGACAATTTTGTAAATATGGATGTAAAACTTTACCGCATTAGTTCTGTGGTTTATCAAAATAGTAACTACGTTTATCTTGACTTTTGAATTAAGTAAATGTTTTTTCACTCTTTGAAATAAATAAACGTTCGAGATTGATATTCCATGCAGCTTGAAAATGTCAAGAGAAGCTTATATACGAGTAAAATAATATGTTTGGGCTTATGAAGCGGTTTGACTTCTATCGAAATAAGCTTTAAATACTATACCTACGCATGCGCACTTCCACATTAAGTTGGAGGTGTGTTTATAAATACTTATTATTTTTTGTTTATTTTTTGCTTCGTGGTTTACATTTAACCTCATTTAGTAATGAAACAATTTATCTGTATTTCTTTTGAAAGAGAAGATAAATAACATGATAATTTTCACATTTCATTCGAGTAGGTACCTATCTCTGTGTCTAAAGAAGATTGAAAAAATCTGATGTGGCCAGCACATTACCTTCCGTCAGTTCTATATATTTTGTACAAATTTCATACGGAAAGTTCCTTGCTAAATTAAATATTCTATTTCTTGTACATTAGCTTCCGGCAGTTGCATGTATTTTATGCAAATTTCATACAGAAAATTATTATTTTGTGACGTTTTCTATATACAGTGTAATGTATCTGCAGAAAAAAAAGATTTATTATTATTATTTCTTGTACATTACCTTAAAGCAGTTGTATGTATTTTATACAAATTCCATAGAGAAAGCAAAAGATCCTATATTTCCAGTAAAATTATAAAACAGACACACTATGTCAATTTCACTTGACACTGACATCTTCCAATCAGAATTTTCTTAATATAGTAGTTGTTTCCACAGGTATGGCTACTTTATGAAATTTAATTTCTTTATAATTTTTTAACTCAATATCCATTTAATATTAAGTATAAAATGCAGTCAAATCGTATAGAGAATAAAATATTCTTTAATATTTATAATAACATCAAATGTGAAAAAATTATATTTAACATAGTTTTTTCAAGAAAAACTGTTAAAATCTTCAAATGATGGTACTTCCGGTTGACCAATTGTAACCAAAATCTAATCAGCTCTTCCTATGGATGTAACGAAGAAGTATACGAAAAAATTATAATTTTTGTAACTGTAGTATTAGAGTTATCGCAGACGAAAATTTTGTTACACACACACATCCACACACACACACATCCACACACACACACACACACACATACAGACATCATCGTAAAAATAGTAAATTCGTATTCTAGGGACTCTAAAACGTGCTTATTGAGTAAAATCTCATCATCGAATTTTTTGACCAAAGACAATACCTTCCTTACCTAAAGGTGACGGAAGGTAAAAAACCAATAGGATATTTCAAGTCATAATTTGAAGACGCTTGAATTGTTGAGTAAACGTAGACAATAAATCTAAAGGCAACAAGTCAATAAAATGCTTTTTCTTTGGAAATTTCTGTTTTTAACTTTGTAATTTAAACTGTAGGTGTAAATATAATAAAGAAAATAGCTGTTTGTCTATTTTTTGAATCACTCTCTATAATCTATTTTTTTTTGTATTATTACAGTATATCCGCGTAAGTATTGATTTTATCATGAAAGTGAAGTTAGCAGACGATTAGTAGCAGACGATTCGAGATTTGAGTGAGTGTGTGGCAGCCTTACGATATGCTTAAACTAGGCCAACTCTATAGGCGCCAAGCAACGCTACTTGAAAATACGGAGAAATTTTCATATAAAAAAAACACTACCACTACACCGTACATCCTAAAGATATCCCTTTTAAATAATATAATTAAAATAGAATTTATAAATAGGAATAGAAAGACATTGAAATTTTTTAAATTAAATGTATATTTAAAATTAAAGAAATATTATTTTCATAGTTATAGACAATATTCAGAGGATGAAATTTTACATATAGTATCTCTATATATTACTTATTGAAATGCAGTAACCATATACTTACTACCACCCGTAGGAGATAGAAAAAAAAATTTAAGAGAAATGTACATCCTAATTTAATGATGTAGGTATTATTTTCTTTGTTATAAACAATAGTCAGAGGATGAAATTTTACATAAAGTATCTCTACATATTACTTATTGAAATGCAGTAACCATATACTTCCTACCACCCGTAGGAGATAGAAAAAAAAATTTAAGAGAAATGTACATCCTAATTTAATGATGTAGGTATTATTTTCTTTGTTATAAACAATAGTCAGGGGATGAAATTTTACATAAAGTATCTCTACATATTACTTATTTAAATGTAGTAACCATATACTTCCTACCACCCGTAGGAGATAGAAAAAAAAAATTAAGAGAAATGTACATCCTAAATTAATGATGTAGGTTGTATTTTCTTTGTTATAAACAATAGTCAGGGGATGAAATTTTACATAAAGTATCTCTACATATTACTTATTGAAATGCAGTAACCATATACTTCCTACCACCCGTAGGAGATAGAAAAAAAAATTCAAGAGAAATGTACATCCTAATTTAATGAAGTAGGTATTATTTTCATTGTTATAAACAATAGTTAGAGGATGAAAGTTTACATACAGTATCTCTACATATTACTTATTGAAATACAGTAGCCATATACAACCTACCATCCGTACAATGAAAATAATATGTACTTCATTAAATTAGGATGTACATTTCTCCTGAATTTTTTTTCTATCTCCTACGGGTGGTAGGAAGTATATAGTTACTGCATTTCAATAAGTAATATGTAGAGATACTTTATGTAAAATTTCATCCTCTGACTATTGTTTATAACAAAGAAAATAATATCTACATCATTAAATTAGGATGTACATTTCTCTTAATTTTTTTTTCTATCTCCTACGGGTGGTAGGAAGTATATGGATACTGCATTTAAATAAGTAATATGTAGAGATACTTTATGTAAAATTTCATCCTCTGACTATTGTTTATAACAAAGAAAATAATACCTACATCATTAATTTAGGATGTACATTTCTCTTAATTTTTTTTTTCTATCTGCTACGGGTGGTAGGAAGTGTATGGTTACTGCATTTCAATAAGTAATATATAGAGATACTATATGTAAAATTTCATCCTCTGACTATTGTCTATAACTATGAAAATAATATTTCTTTAATTTTAAATATACATTTAATTTTAAAAATTTTAATGTCTTTCTATTCCTATTTATAAATTCTATTTTAATTATATTATTTAAAAGGCATATCTTTAGGATGTACGGTGTAGTGGTAGTGTTTTTTTTTAAATGAAAATTTGTCCGTATTTTCAAGTAGCGTTGCTTGGCGCCTATAGAGTTGGCCTAGTTTAAGCATATCGTAAGGCTGCCACACACTCACTCAAATCTCGAATCGTCTGCTACGAATCGTCTGCTAACTTCACTTTCATGATTTTATCAACTAATTTTATATATGATAAAATCATTGATACGTACCTAACAAACTTCTTGGTTATTTTGAATGTATTTTTGTTTGTAAGATTAAGTACTTGACCATGATCCCTTTTAATACTTTGACAAAACGATAGGCCCCAGTTTTTGAAAATATGTATTGTTGCTCTAGCTAAGGGCGTTATGCAATAATGCTGTAGGGTGGGGGTTAGAAGAAAACCGCCTATCAAATGACCAAGCGCCACAGACAAACAATTTCTAATTCCAACTTAAATCGAAAAAAAAGTTGATAATTTTTTTTTCATTATAATTTATTTATTTATGTTAATATCTGTGTAAAAAGCAGATTGGCACATCCAGCAATGGGTAATAAGCCGTGATGATATATTTATTTATTCTATTGAAAACTTAGACAATGAAAACAAAACATAACATAAAAATCCAACAAACAAATAAAAAACAATAAATAAATGATAATTCGCAGTTTTAGGTCGGGAAGAGACAACTGGTACGTACTGAAATAGCCAATGTGGCCCATGCTACGTCCTATATAATTTATTTCTTTTTTTTGTTAGAACATGTAAAAAATATGTAAATTTTTAAATATATATAAAAGAAATATTTTTAGTACAATTCAAGTGATTTTAGTACTATTTGATTTATAATGTTAGTACAATTTCAGTTTCGCCAATCGCAACCTTGGCAATAAACAAATTCTGAGAATCCCCGAACTCCAAAACGCATAACAACTCGTCTATGGTCTACCAACTCCCTTTTTACTTTTTACACTTTCCCGCAACGACGCTAACTTGACCCACGCTTTAAAGCAGTGGTTCCCAACCTTTTTTTTTGGTCAGGGACCACTTAGATTTCTTTGGTGTTATCAGGGACCAAAAGGTCAAAGAAAAATAAACTGAGTTAATTTTAAAAAAAAAACTTTATTCAAAACGATTAACGTAAGTATTTATTAAACTCAAAAGTAACATGCGTAAAAGAATTGTAATAGAAAACAACACATAATATTATGTTTTTGAAAATATTCAGTTATTAGGTTCATGACGTCGTTTCCAGTTGCCGCGAAATCAATAATTCTTCTTTGATTATGTTGTCGTCGTCTAAAAAGCGGACAAACACGAGTAAATGAGAACAATTAGAAATGTCAGTCGTTTCATGGCAAAGCGAAGCATGGCGATTTTTTAATTCTTGAAACAAGTTGTTCCTCTATATCATTTAACATTAGTTCAATTCGAGCTTTTACCGTGTTGTTCGATAGAGGTATATCTTATATTTTCTTTTTGGCTTCTAACCCTAAAATTTCTTCGACAGCTTTGATCAAACAAGGTTTTACGAGTGTTTCTCCTACTGTGTGAGGCTTTTTTGATTGTGCTATCAATTTCAGTATCTCAAACGACGCTACTAATGTTTTCTCCGATGACGCAAATCTTGTACCACTAGGCCCGAGTTTAATTTTTTTTAAATTCTCCATTTTTCCTTCAAAGAATTTTGGTGGTCGGTCAGAAAAATTAGGACGAACCGTTTCTAAGTGCAAATATTTCATCATTACCGCATCTGTGTACAAAGCAGATTGGCACACCCAGCAATGGGTAATAAGCCGTGATGATATATTTATTTATTTTTATTTTATTTTAATATCGCTTGTTTCAAGGCATCGTTCGCGAGAACGGTTACGCATATAACGCACTGTGGTTTTATCTCTCCTTTACTTTCTATCCAAGTAAATCCGAATTTAATGTAACTTTTGTCGTATTTTCTCTTAGTAAGGTGCATTGTTGCCTTTACAATACGTAGCAAGCACTCGTACCGATGCTACACCGCCGCCTAACAGATAATAATTTAAAACGAATAAAAATTTGAAATCTTTCACGGACCATATTTATAGGTCTTAAGCACCACTGGTGGTCCGCGGACCACTGGTTGGGAACCACTGCTTTAAAGTCTTGCTGTCTTCATATTTTGAATAATGGCAACTCTTTTTGCGCATTTCGTCAATTTTGGTTTGTTTTGTTCCTCGCTTCTTACTTGGTGGTTCAAGGAAATTGAGTGACTGTGGCTCTATGTTATTACTTACTCAATGTTGCAACTAAATCGCTATGTCTAAATCATTCATTTTAATAGCAAACTGAGTTCTGCTGACGCGGCGCAACGCGCGTTAATAGGTAGGCATAGGCACAAGCTGCGACTAAATAGGTGTTTATTGCAAAATCATAACAAATAATGCACATAGTCATTGTAAGGCTTAAAAATTAATATAATTAAAAATAATGGGTATTTGAGTTTTTTCATCTTTAACTCGGAAATTGCGTTTAAATAATAATTTTGAATAAAAAAACATCAATAACTGAGAAATTTGTATGGGTACTTTTACTTTTATCAGGGGTGTAATATATGTAGGATGATTTTTTTTCAAGATGTACATAGGAGATTAACTTACGGCAATGGTTATGGTGTCAATACAAAGATAAAAAATCTGATGTGGACACCACACGACTTCCTTGTACACAAGACCAATATGAAGTATAGACCCAAGTATAAAATTGCACGTATTTGACGTAATTTGACATTAGCATTTATTTTTTATTTTCTTGTTATTTTTTGTCCTAATCCATAGCAAGCTTCATCACAAAAACAAAAAATTATATGTTTTAAATATACATATCTCGCTTATACGAAGGGCTAATTTAATAATACTTGATGTGCTAGACACAGAATTTGATTCTCTAAAAAATTTATTTGAAGCATTTATTTCTAAAATCAAAATGAAACTATTTTATTGAAGAAAAACTGCTAACAACTTCAGGTAATATGTCACTTCCGGTTAGTCTGTTTTAACCAAAATCCACTATGTTATTCCAATTGACATAAAAGTCTTATATACCAAATTTGTAAAGTGTTAGATTATATTTTAAGATAGTTTTTCATTAAAATCTATTATAGGCTTCAAATAAAGTACCATTTCTAGAAATTATGTAATGACCAAAAAGGGAGGTGCACAACTAGATGTTATAGCAGTTCTAAATACAAAATTTCAACTTTCTACGGCTTACCGTTTTTGAGTTATGCGAGATACATATGCACGTACGTTCGTTCGTACGTACGTACGTACAGACGTCACGACGAAATTAGTCAAAATGGATTCAGGGATGGCCAAAATGGATATTTCCGTTGAAATCTCAAAACCGAAATTTTTCGCGATTACAATACTTCCTTTACTTCGTACAAGGAAGTAAAAAATCGCCATCTGAAAATACCAAATACATGGAATTTAACCAATATTTTATGCCCATAAATTAATTTTCAAAATTATTAATTTCTTATTAATAGCAATAGATAGCCATGCCAAATTTGAACAAAAAGATAGTGAAATGCTTGACATTTTATCTGTCAGAATAGGCTAATTGACATTGCCAAGAAACATTAACCTATTCTGACAGATAAAATTTTAAGCATTTGTTTATCTTTTTGTTCAAATTTGGCATAGCTATTACTATTAATACGAAAATGTAAATTTTTAAAATTAATTTATGGACCTAAAATATTGGATAATTTGCATGCATTTGGTATTTTCGGATGGGGAATTTTTTTATCTTTGTATGGACACCACAACCATTGCCTTAAGTTAAAGGGGGAGGGGGCAACGGTTTGCAATAAACAGATTTCCCATGTTAATCTCCTATGTACACATTGAAAAAAATCAGCCTATATATATATATACTCGTATATCTTGGAAACCGCCATCTTAAAATTTATTTTAACTTCATTTTTAGGTTTGTCTCATCAAATCATGAAACTTTTATATGAAATATATATTTGTATCTTTTTTAATTACGGAGTTATTTGAGATTATTTAAAATTGCGATTTTAAGTTTTTTTAAAAATATTTTTCATACTGTTAGGATTTTAAATTTTTTCTCAGCGGAATCTGAATGAGCACTCAAAACCGCACCAGATTGCCCATTTAACCGACCTCGTAGCTCTTACAATTACCGGGATCCTAATGCTAACCCAATTTATTTGTGACCCCCTTTATGCATAGAATTTTATTTTTTAGTTTTTATATTTTTCTATAATATTTTGTATATTTTTAAATATATATTCTTATAAGGCAATTTTATTTTCATTTATTTAGGCGTTGTTCTCAAATTTTAGAAAATATGCGGTAAAATTGTAAGCTTTTTTTAAAACTTAACTGACACAAGAAAAATGTGTTTGGAATTAGTTCTGTATTAGGCATTATACAGGGTGTAAATGAAATAAGTGCATTAAATTTAACCAGTAATGTAACTCGACGAGAGCAACAATATTTCTTAATAACTTTTTTTTCTAAGTCTTTTAGATTTTGAGTTAAAATTCTTTAAAGATTTGCTGCATATTTCGGCGCGCGCCCATGGAGAACAAATGGCTGCCTGCCGTATTCAAGTGGGATACTAACAGCTCAAAAATTGTCGGTTATCGGTTACACTTGTAGTCACAGTAATTAATAAACGAATCAACGGAAATAACACTTATTATTAATTAATTCGTAATAGTACAATTTTTAAAATAAAGAAATTTAAATTTTCGATACCAAAATTATGAAGTTGTGTATTAAACCAAGCTTTAATCACCTGTGAATAGAGAGAGGAAGACAAGGAGGAACGAGGGGTGGAAGAACACCCTGTATAGAAACAGGTTCGTAAAAAGCATATTTAAACGAAATTAAACAGGGGGCTAGTGCTATGTAAAATATCTATCATAATATTCCAAATACCGATCCTTAGTATTCACTTTAAATACCCTGAAGAACGATTTGTTGTCTTCCCCGAAAAAAAGATGATCTATCTACCTAGCTGTGGGTCATGACCCAAAACTGTTTAAAAATGATACTTTAGAATCTAGGTATTCAATAATAATGACATTATGTACATGTAAATGGTAGCGGATAATAAATACCAGCCATTTTCAATTGTTGCAGAGGGCGCTAAAGCCTTTTATTGCTGTGTATTTTACCTATCGGAAATTGTCCTCGCCATTCCATTCGGGATTTAGTCAATAGACAATTTTTATTCTAAAAGTCACAAAAAATGCACGTCCGATGTAGAATGCCTAAATTCTAAAATATAATTTTTTTTAAAACAAATTTGGGTCATGACCCAGGATCATCCACAGCTGAGTAGATCGTCTTTTTTTCCGGGGAAGACATCAAATCGTTCTGCAGGATATTTATTTTGGTCTCCACAGACCACACCCGATCGAAAGTGTTTCTGCAAGGGCACCCGACAGACGGAGGGTTAAAATGAAAAAATAGAACACTGCAGTGATCAAATATTTGCACAAAGTGGGCTTAACACCGAAGCAAGTTAATAAAGACAGGGCCAATACTTTGGGATCATCATGTCCTTCATACACATTGATAAATAAGTGGCCAGCTAAATTTAAACGTGGAAGGGGATGCGTTGAAGATGATCCTCCCATTGGAAGACCTGTAATTGGTACCAGAGAAAAAAGCATTAATATCATTCATGAAATGGTCATGACATGACAAATTGGCGAATCAAGGTTCGAGAAACGTGTTCGTTTCCAAGCGTTGTCAGTCCTGCTGCTCCGTATGAAGCTGATCATATGTTCATAGATACATGTGTTATATGCAACGAATATTCGGCAACTGTTCAGTATTTGTCCTATTCGGCTACATTTTTACTATTCGGCCGAATACCGAATAGTAAAATTTATTCGGCTGAAAACCGAATAGTTTAGATGGCAGAGAAAAAAAAACTTTGAGGTATTTAAGTGGGTAATTTTGACTAATAAAACATACAAACCTTTAGGTATATCCATAGTAACAATCACAAATCGATAAAATTAAAAACCCTCCCAACTTTAAAATTAACTGACAATATAAACTAAATATGTATTTTGAGAACAATGTTCTCACCTTCAGTTGTAAATTTTACGTGAAACCGTATTAAGAGGACAAAGAGAAATTACGATTACTCAACTTGTCAAGCATGTTGAAGGTCCTAACAATACTTGTCGCAGAGAGTGATGAGGATTATACAACATTTAAACGTAACCAGAGGTCTAAACATATCTCAAAATAAATAAAAATTATTTTCAGTAAATTTTATGATTAGAAGTAATTTTAATTTTTTTTAAATTATAATAGTCTTAGTTTCCATAACATTCTATTATTAACAATCACAAAGTCTACCTAGTTATATTGTCCAAGATAATTTTTATGTGGTAGTAACAACTTTCTTGCCATTCCAATGAAAAATATCATCAAATCAAGTAACCACCCGCGCGATTAAAAATAAATAGCCGAATACTATTCGCCGAATATTTAGTATTCGGCCTAGGGCCGAATATATTATTCGTTGCAAATTTAAATTTACTAAAGTACTAACATTCAGATGTAAAAATAATTTCTTGGGCGAGCACGCCGTTGAAATTAGTGCTTGTTGCAATGGGGTCACCAATATCTGTACTATATTTGAAAAGACTGAGTTGGTCCAGATGGTTGAAGATGGGGTAATGCTGTCTGGTTTTCCCTATCCTGGATTACCGGAAAGTATTACTGAAATAGCTGCTACCGAGGCTGCTACCTTCCAAAAAGACTATGTACACGTTAATTTAAAAAATTCCAATTAAATCACAAACTAGCGGATTAATGTAAAACTCATGGACACTCCGCTATGACAATGATAGACCTTAGACGTTTTCGATATGTGTTATTCGCAATCGAAATTAACGATAGAGGCGCTGATTTTCGAATAAAGTTGACCGCCATACAATGGATTTGACATTATATGACAGTTCACTGTGTTTCGTTGATTGTGTATAAAACCGAGTTTAAAATAGTTATTTATGTATTAAGAGCAATGGAACCCCTCCGTACTAGATATGAAGCGAAAACGCAAATAGATTGTTCCTAGAACTATTAATATTTTTTTAAAATTGAACGTCAGACGAACATACTTCGGATATGAACTTGCATTTAAATAAGTTTCATTGTAATCTATTAGTATTTGACTTTGATTTTATGGGGAAAACGGCATTTCTCGTTTTTCCTACAAAATCAAGGTCAAATACTAATAGATTCAATAATACTTTTTTTTAAATGCAGATTCATAGAAGTATGTTCGTCTAATGTTATTTTTTTAAAAATATGAATAGTTCTAGTACAGGAACAATTTATTTAAATTTTCGCTTCATATCTAGGACGTAGGGGTTCCATTCTTCTTAAGGGCATAATCAAAAGATTGTAGCACGGGGGAATGTTTAAAGCTTGACGCGTAGCGGAGAATTTTATTTTTCTCAATTGCTATAATCTTGATTATGCCCGTGGTACGTACAGCGTTTTATTTTATTTTGATTCTCGAAATTGAAGGGTTCAGTAGATATGCATATATTCGGTATCGTTGTGCTGGGGTTGAGTTGTAAGTATGCTGTGGTTTCTGGCAGGGTTGAAAGATTTAAATCAACTGATTTAAAAAAAATCATTGATTTAAATCAACAATAATTATATTTAAAATAAAAAATATATTTTTATACATAATATATTATCTTTATCGCGATTTCGACTTTTACGCCATCTTCAGTGAGTCTTCTGAAGGTGGCGTAAAAGCCGAAATCTCGAAAAAGATAATAAATCCTAGTTTGTGAAACTTAGCCAAGTGTTAATTATTTTACCTGTTTCAAATGTTTCACCTAGAACCAACGACGGACATAATATATATTTTCCAGCTTTTTCTGTATCGAGTCTGTTCATTAATTTCGAATGCACTACCCCAAATGAAGAAAAAATGCGCTCAACATAAGTTGAAGTCGAAGTGGCACATAAAAGTAATTTTATAATTTTTTAAATTGTCTTTATTTGTTCCTAATTTTTCAGTTTGCGACTCCCACCGTTCAACACTTGATACATTATTTATTATTTCTTCTGAAAACGTTACATTTTTTAATGTAGTAATGGTAGAAATCCTGTATACGAAAAATTTTGTTGGGCGAATTTTAAAGTAGATTCTTTTTCTTTTTCATCAATATTAGTATTCTTTTTCTTAGGATCAGTCATATAAGCCAGAAAATGTGCGGGTGTTATAGCTTGAAAGAAGATAATTGTTTTAAATTTAAGTCAATATCTATTAAAGAATCTTTTAACTGCTTCCATACTTCTACTGCATCAGATATGGTAGAAAAATGTTTTTGTAACTAACGCTTGTGATATTGGTTTCAAAATAAGTAAAAATTCTTCTGCTGATCTCTTCAAACCTATATGTTCGTTACGTTTTTCATATACTATTTTCTCAATTACGTTTTTGTTTTCTTCGCATATTTTAAACAGCTTTTGCCATTCGTTTCTATACCGGGTGTCTACTTTTTTTGTGGACTATAGGAAATACTATGGTAAAATTTTCATATTGCTCTAAATTCTGCCCAATTAATTTTAGAACAAAAGTGTAAATACAAAAAATGTTCAGAATTAAAAACTGCATTTAAAAAGGTATTGTTTGCATGCGTTTCGTTTGCGAAAGAGAGGCAAAATGAAAGTAATAATTTTTAGCTATTTATAGAGTGCCATGAGCATTTTTACAAAATTTTAAACAGTTGTATTTAGTGTTGACGCCGAGACGAGATTTTTCTTGATCTCGTCTCGTCTTGAGTAAAATTTCGAGATCAAGATCCAAATAAATTTCAAGGTCAGTTTCTCGATCGAGACGAGATTACATACTTCAAATCTCAACAAGAAAAGACGAGATCTTGATCTTGAAAACTTTATTAATTATTCATACAACAAAGTTTCCATCATTTGATCATCAGTAGATAAATCGGAGATATTACTTTGCAGGAAGCTATAAACAGATTTTCTTGAAAAAATATATTAAAACATGATATAAAACCTCTCAAATTTGGTATTTAAAACTCGTGTATAATTTAAAACAATATTAGATTTTGACTACACCTATATGATAAAACCGGAAGTGGTACTTAATTTGGAGCTCTTAATAAATTTTAGAGGAAGAACATAATAAAATATAATCCAAAATTTGGTATTACAGACTTTTCTATTTATTGGAACAAATTAGATTTTGTTTACAAACGATCAATCAGAAATGATACTTTACTTAAAGCTCATTGCTATTTCAAACATGGGATTGACGGGAGGTTGTGTGTTGGCCACATCAGATTTTTTCTTCTGAAATTGGAATACGTATGTTCTAAAAATACGAGTAAAATATTTTTTATTATTCTTTCGATTAAACAAAGAAAAAAAATCGTGCAACACCTCATTATAGCAAACTGATAAATGAATAGGATAAAATTTATTATTTTTATCTTTGTAATATTTCAATAAAATAATGAAAATTGCAGTATTGTAAATATAGTATTGAGTTTTAAGCGTTAACAATTACAGAAAATCTCACAGCATTTTTTTTTTCTTACAAGAACAATATTTCGATATACACTTATATGCTCAATACTGTTTAATTAAGACATTACAGATTCATAAACATAAATTCATGTATACATATATAAGTCGTTTAACGTGTACATAAATTTATGTATATGAATCTGTAACATCTTTCGTACCCTGATGATGTATAAGTGTATACCAAAACGTCGGTTCTGTGAAAGAATAAATTCTGTTTGACTGAGATTTCAAGTAATTATTAACACCTAATCTGTACCACAGTCGAGAAATTTATCCATATTGTGTTTGATATTTACTGTACATTTTGTGATGTTTTGATTCATTCAATAGACAAAAAATTCAAGTAAGAAAAAAATATAGACTAACTCGACACTAATGTAAATTAGAAATGCACATGAGGTTCATTATAGAAATAAATATTTGAAAAAAATTAAGCTCTAATTATTATTTAACAAAACGTAATTACCATTTCTGTTAAAATTTATTTTTCTAAAGGGCTTGTAAGGCAATAGTTTATACATAGTCATACATACGAGGTGTGTTCAAAAAATATCGCGAATTTTGTGTTTTTTCAAAAATTATTTATTTATTCATGAATATCTATTTTGTCCCCTTCAAAGTAATCCCCATGAGATATTATACACTTGTGCCAACGGTTTTTCCAATCTTCAAAGCACTTCAAAAAATCATTTTTTTTTATCTTGTTCAGCTCCTCCTTCGATGCCGTCTTTATCTCGTCAAGCGTAGCGTAACGTCGTCCTTTCATGGGCCTCTTCAGTTTAGGGAACAAGAAAAAGTCACAGGGGGCCAGATCTGGGGAATACGGTGGCTGCGGCATCATTAGTGTGTTGTTTTTGGCTAAAAAGTCGCGCACAAGCAACGATGTGTGAGCAGGGGCGTTATCGTGGTGCAAAAGCCAATTTTTGTTCTTCCACAAATCCGGGCGTTTCTGGCGGATTGCTTCGCGCAAATTGCGCATAACTTGCAGGTAATATTCCTTATTGACCGTTCTACCCTGTGGCAAGAACTCATGATGCACCACGCCCCTGCAATCGAAGAAAACTGTCAGCAAAACTTTCACATTCGACCGAACTTGGCGCGCTTTTTTCGGTCTTGGTTCGTGCGGCAGCTTCCATTGAGATGATTGAACTTTGGTTTCCACGTCATAACCATAAACCCACGATTCGTCACCAGTTATGACCCTCTGGAGCAAATTTGGGTCGTCGCGGACAGAGTCCAACATCTCATTAGCAATGTTCATGCGATGCTGTTTTTGGTCGCAATTGAGCAATTTTGGTACAAATTTCGCGGCGACCCGTCTCATGCCCAAATCATTGATAAAAATCGAATGGCACGAGCCAATCGATATGTTTAGGTCCTCAGCAACTTCTCTAACGGTGATTCGACGATTGGCCAATATCATTTTCTCCACTTCATTAATTTTTTCGTCTGTTGTTGAAGTGCTCGGGCGTCCGGCACGCTTTTCGTCGTTCACATCTTCTCGGCCTTCTGAGAACATTTTGTACCACCGATAAACGTTGCTTTGGTCCAAGGTAGCTTCTCCGTATGCCACAGTCAACATTCGGAATGCATCCGCGCACTTAATTTCGTTTTTCACACAAAATTTGATACAGGTTCTTTGTTCCATTTTTTTGAATAGGTAAAAATCGAAGACGATCCAAAACACGTGCAAGCAAAGCAGCTGTCAACAATTAAGTGAACATTCAAAATGGCCGAGCTTGTCGACATAAGTGAGAGACATGAGTACCAACATAAAGCCACAAAAAGATCGAAATTCGAATATACGTAACCCGCGAAAATTCAAAATTCGCGATAGTTTTTGAACACACCTCGTATTAGAACGAATTTGCACAACAGCCGAAAAGTCGAGATCTCGACCTCAAGATCGAGATTGTTTTCAATCTCGTGGGTCAAGATCAAGATTGTTTCCAAATTCGAAAAAAAAAAATATTTGTCGAGATCGAGATAATGCAAAATCTCGACAAATCTTGACACGCGACAACACTAGTTGTATTGATTGAATTTGGCAGATGACATCTGTCATAAAGTTTTTATAATCATTGAATTCATTATAATATTTATCAGTAAGCAAGGATACATTTACCATCGCAGAAAAAACTCAATGGAACAATATTAACAATTAAATATCAATTAATAAACTTTTAACTGTCAAAGTCAAATAATACGACTATTTGAATTGCACATTTTATCTTGCATGGTATTCTGTAAAAAGCTTAAAGACGGATATTTATTTTACGTTTATCTCATAAATTTAGGCTCATTTGATGCAGTATTTAATTCTGTACATTTTTTATATTTTCACTTTCGTTCTAAAATTAATAGGCCAGAATTTACAGCCATATGAAAATTTTACCATTGTATCTCCTATGGTCCATAAAAAAAGTAGACACCCGGTGTACCTACATCTAAGCAATTGGCGAGTGTATTCCGGCGTACGTTTTGATGCATTACTATAGCGCGACCGACTTCTTGTTTATATTTTGCATTCGCAAAATGATTATTTCTAAAATATTTAACAACATGAATCACACGTTCTTTTATGTTTTTGATTTCTAAATTTTTCGACAATACATTTAATATATGAGCTGAACATCCATAAGTAATTATGTAAGGATTTGTGAATTCTGTGCATTCTCTAATAACATTTCTCTTGTTTCCCATATGTATTTGCCGCGTTGTCAGTTACTACGCTAGTAACAGTACATTTATATACTTGTTCACATGTTTTAATTAATTGTTTTATAATGTTTGTTAAATATTCTTCTGTATGCGGATTGCCAGATGTATCAATGGTGTCTATTAAATACACTATGCCTTATTCAGAAGTTACTGTTGCGCATTTGATTGGCTCATTATGAATATTTGACCACCCATCAATCGACAAACAGACGCATTTTCCTGATAATTCCGAAAAACATTTTTCTTTCTCTTTATTATAATTTTCTGCCATAGCAAATTTGTTCCGATTGTAATTGATTGATGAGGGTGAATACCCAGGACGTAGCATTTCAATAGCTTTTTTCACATGTGGATGCTCAATCGAAAACTTAAATTTGTAGCAAATATTGACCTAGCTATTTGCTTATCTATTTCATGTTTAGTAGATTTTATTACAAAATTTGATAATGTTGCCTGTTTTGGTCTTTTAGCTGGTATTTCACTCTCACTGATGGTTTGTAAAGAAGAATAAGATAAGTTCTCTGTTGATAATGAAGCTCGAGAGGCAGACACATCCACTAATTCTGCAATTAAAGACGCGCTGTTACGGGTTATTTATTTTCCCGGGGGTTTTCTGATCTGTACTCATAACACTGGTTATTAATACACGAGTGAAAATGTTTTTCTTACACACTTTTATTTCCACGCTGTTACATTACATTCACAAAAAAAATATGGTTAGGTTACAGCGCGGGGGAATCATAATAATCGTGTCAGCTGGTGCTGCCACCTATCGGGACCAAGGCAACGGCACAATTTTGAATTTTGGCGCTACAGTCTCCCCCTTGAAATTATTTGGCCGTCCCGGGAATAATTTCAGATCATTTCCGTGGGCGTCCTCTAGGTCGTGGAGCAGTAGGATTGGTCTCGGGGACCTCCTTCCTGGGTCGTCCACGTTTTCTAATAGGATGGACTGGCGTCGTGGTGTCACTCTTTTCCTTCTCAACATAAGGAGTTAGATCTGTAACATGGTACTTACCAATTGGTTCCTTTTTTGGGTATGTTGCTAGTTCATATGCAGTGGGAGAGATTTTCTCCAGGATCTCATAGGGTTGAAGAGTTAATGCCCACCGTGCTAGACGTCCTGTTGGGGTTTTAATAGAGAATAACCACCGTAGAGGTTGATGATCAGTACAGATACGGACTTCTTTCCCTTCTATATAGTCACGAAACTTCTTGACAGCGTACACTACGGCAAGAGCTTCACGTTCTGTAGTAGTATAGTTTCGCTCGGCAGAAGACAAAAGACGGCTCGCATATTCTATTGGTAGCTCATCATTCCCCTCCCCCTGCATTAATGCAGCTCCAAGTGCATAATCACTTGAATCAGTACGTATTATGTACGGAAGTTTTGGATCGGCTTGTCGAAGAATCGGTGCTGTGGTTAGCAATTCTTTCAGCTGTGTGAAGGCGATTTTTTGTTCATTATCCCACTTCCATGATACGTCTTTACGTGTCAACTTGGTTAAAGGTTCCGCAATTCTTGAGAAGTTCGGCACAAACTTCCGGTACCAACTGCACGTTTGTAAGAATGTACGCAAATGTTTCAAATTACGCGGTTGCGGCATGTCGCGGATCGCGCTCACTTTGTCCGAATTCACTTTAACACCTTCTTTTGTAATAACATGTCCAAGGAATTTTATTTCATTCCTAACAAATACACACTTATCACGTCTTGCCTTTAATTTAAATTTGTGTAATTGTTCAAAGACACGCTTTAAGTCCGACAAATGTTCTTGGAAAGTATCAGAGACGATCAGAATGTCATCCAGATATGTGAATACACTTAAATCACTTAAACCGATACGGAATTTGTCGATGAGTCTTTGGAACGTGGCTGGTGCATTTTTGAGTCCCATTGCCATTCGTTTGAAACGGTACGTTCCGAAACACGTCACAAAGCATGTTTTATCCCGGTCACTTTCACGAATGTTTACCTGCCAGTACCCCGATTGGAGGTCTATGGTCGACATGAAGTTCGTTTTCTTAGAATTCTGCAGCAAATCTTCTATATTCGGCATCGGATATGTGTCTCCTTCGGTCACTGCGTTTAGCCTTCGATAGTCCACACACAGACGCAGATCTCCACTTTGTTTTGGGACTAGGACTACCGGAGCACTCCATGGTGACTCACACTTTTCGATGACGTTACTCTCTAGAAGTCGATCCAATTCGTTCTTCAAAAATTCTTTCTTCGCAGCTGATATCTTGTATGGAGGTAATGAGATTGGTGGATTGTTGCCTGTATTTATGCAATGTTCAGCGAACGGTGTAGCATCTTCAATAGGGTCGAAAGTTTCCTGATGATCTTGCAGGATCTGTTGCAGCGCTTCTCGTTCATTTGGTTGTAAGGCACTCCATCTGCACGTAAATTACAAATTGAGATATTTGCTAAACTAGTGGGCTTACCCTCATCCTCATGGTTCGAATCTTTTTCATAGTCATACTGAGTAGTCGGATCTTCAATAAGGTACCACGTTCTCTGGGGTAGACACATTACAACACCAGCTTTTTCCAGGAAATCCACTCCTAGTAAGGTGGCATTTTCGCTGTTGTCCGGTAAGACTAGGAATGTGGTTAACACTTCTTTCTCCTTGATCTTTACAGAAACTGTTGTCTTTAAAACAACTTTACGCTGCGGTATGGAATCTGCATATGCAATTGTTATTTCTTCTTCAGCAAATTCTTGACCTGTTTGTACCAATACTTTATATAATGAATTACTTGCTATGTTTGCTTGAGCTCCAGAATCAGCTAAAGCAGTTCCAAACATTCCATTTATTTTAATAGGTAGAATAGGCCTGATTGTATTTTTATCGGCAATATTTGCAGTACAGAACGTCACCTTCTCTTGTGTTGGAACATCCTTCGGTGGATTACATTTACTACACTTGGATCTAATTACTCCTATCGTTCCACATCCATAACATGCCAAAGGATTAGTTTTGTCTGTCTGTTTGTTCGTTACTTCTGTTTTCTTTGAAGATCCCTGTACCCCTATCGTTTTTTTCCTACATTCTTCTTCAATGTGTCCAAATCGTTGGCAATATTTACACTTCGGTCGTTTATTCTTTGCTTCATTATTATTCTTGATCTGCTCTTTAGACTTCTTGCTTCGGTCAGCCTCATACATGGTTTGTTCAACAACTCTAGCTCTAGTAATTAGCTCTTGAAATGTTGAGATATCCTCTCGAGGAAGTCGCTTCCTAATCTTCCGATGCAATAAACCGTAAACCATGTCTATTTGGATACACTCGGATGGAACTTCTGTCAATTTTGAGATAAGAGCTCTTGCATTACTTACGAAAAACTCAGTGATAGTGTTATCATCTTGTTCTTTCTCAAAAAGTTCTCGGTAAATCATATAATTCGGTTTCCTTGGTCCGTACGCATTCTTGATTAGTTTTATAGCTTCATTCCAGTCACTTACATCAGCCTTTATCCCTTGCCACCAAGTTGCTGCATGATTTACTAGAAGCATTGTTAAACCTCGCAAAGCATTTTCGTTTGAAATTCCCGTGCACTCTTTGTACGTTTCGATTGAATCAACGAAAGCATCAACGTCTTCGTCTTGTCCTCCAAAACGAGCAGTACACTTCGCAAAGCTACCTTTATTCGAATTACTTACATCACTTGTATTTGATGCAGGAGTTGTTGCACGCTGAAGATTCATCATTTGTACTTGAATTCCATTTAAGAGTTGAGCGATTTGGTCATTAGACATCATTACTACTGGAACTGGTTGAGTAGTAACATTTTCTTGTACTTGTTCTTCGTCTGACGACATTTTCACTTGTTTTTAATACTTTTCACTACTTCTTTAATTCGGTGATCAACACGAACACGTTCAACAGCTTCCGCGAATGGTAAAGTAGTGGTTCAACCGCACACTTACTTTACAAACGATTGCTTATTGTTACTTTGTCGCGAATTAAAGACTTTTTGTATTATCTACAAATGTTCAGAACAAAAACCGAACCGGTCCCACGTTGTTGCGCCACTGTTACGGGTTATTTATTTTCCCCGGGGTTTTCTGATCTGTACTCATAACACTGGTTATTAATACACGAGTGAAAATGTTTTTCTTACACACTTTTATTTCCACGCTGTTACATTACATTCACAAAAAAAATATGGTTAGGTTATATTGCGCGGGAACACAGCGCGGGGGAATCATAATAATCGTGTCAGCTGCTGCTGCCACCTATCGGGACCAAGGCAACGGCACAATTTTGAATTTTGGCGCTACAGCGCATATTTTAGACGGAATTAGACGGTAATGAAATGTATAATATAAATTTTACCTGACAATGTATCAGTTTCAATATTACTTATTTGATGTAGAAGCAGTGTGTACATTACATTTTGCGTAATATTTTTTCAATCGATCGACAATACCCTGCATTTCTAAATTACATTTTTTACAGATTGCTCGACTGCCTTTTTTCCTTCCTTCTTCAAAGATTTTTCTTTAAAAAACATCCAGATATCATCCTTTTTTCTTCCTGCCATTTTTTATAACTTTACTCTCTGTTTAAACCTTAAACACTACTTCAGCACTACAAGACGACTAAAATTAACTATGTATATTATACCCACAACAGTACTAATAAACAGGCATGGACGTGCAAGTTGTAGTAGGTACCACAAACAAGAATGAACTTGAATAACTAAGTTGCCCACGAGACGTGGTACATTCATACTATTATCTTTTTTAAATAACTTTTATTAAGCAGATATGTCTCAATAATAATTTTATCAATATACGGATAAGCAAGAATATTTAAAAAATGTATCCAAAATTCAATCTGCATTCTTATGAACGTTAAAAATTTACTTATATAGAAAAATCTGATTTAAACCAGATTTTTTTGATTTATAAAAATCATGATTTATATTCACCCTGGTTTTATTGTTTGTTTATAACCAATTTTAATTTGTACCAAATGAAAATGGAAGATATCGATTATTCAAAAGAAATATTGGATGAATTTGAGGCTGAACAGGATAAGTTGGTCCTACAGAAGTTAAAAGACGTATACAAGAAACGATAAATGTGATTTATCGAATTTATTGTGTTGTCTGACATTTATCTATAAATCACGATTTTGATCTTTGAATAGCTATTGCTTTATTGGCCCTCGGGCGATAAAATCTAAATTGCTCCCCCTTTTGAGGACGAATAAACAAGTTAATGATTCCAAAATAAAATAAACTTATTTATATGAAGGCGATAAGTTTAAATATTTAATTATTAATTACTACACTACTCACTCAGCTGTCACTTACTCAATATGGCACTTACACGATTGATTTCCGTAGTACCGATTTGCGCCACGAGAGGAGAAATTTTATCTACGATTGCGAATCAAACAAAACAAACAATATTGTAACAGCGACACATAGAACTAATTGGAGAATTATAGTGGCAGAGAAGGTGTGAAAGTATTACTGCATCTAGTATGGCACATATTAACAAAAAAGTCAAGCTTAGCAAGTAAATCACAATCGTCAACAATGTTATTTACAATTTTGTACAAGAATACTTTGTTTTTAAAACATCTATTAGCAAGCGGCTCAAGGTTAAAATTATCAATTAAAGAGGAATATTCACAGTCAGACCAGTAACAAAAGATTCTGTAAAAAATATTTATGCAATTTTTTTTCTGTATACCTTTAATTGCATTTATCAGATATTGTTTTGATGGGTGCCATATAACAGAGCAATAATCTAGTTTTCTAATAATTAAAGCATGAAATAAAGCAATGTAACATGAAACATTTTTAAAACCCGAAGTTGAACGCAGAATGAAACCAAGTAATTTGTAACATGACTTTAGTATATATTCTGCATGATAAATTAAAGTTATAATTGTGGTACGGGATAAAAGTACACCATTCATGGAATAATCATAACTAAGTGAATTAGATTTTCTAGAGAGTTCTTGACACTTGTTTACGTTAAAATGTAATTGATTGCTTAGTGACCATTGACATATAGAATTTAGATCGTACTGCAATAATTTACAATCTTCTAAGTTGGCTGTAGATCTAAATAATTTGAAGTCATCCGCGTACATCAGGAAGTGGGAATGCTGAAAAATATATTTGAAATATCGTTAATAAATAACAAAAAGAGTAGTATATTGGTATTATACAAGCGCGTTGCGTGGCAGTTGGCAGTACAGAGAATACTAACTTACTTTGAATTTGAATCTGACAGTTTTCACTTTGACTGGCTGATCGTGCCTATATTCTTATAATATATGTGTGTTCGTTTTTAGTTTGGAGTCCTCGACCGTAGTAACAAATTAGAACATGGGTTATTTATATTAAAATTAAAATAGACCTTAAAACACAGAATGTAATAGCTAAACGAGCTACCTCAAATAATTTCCATATTATTAAAGATATAATAAAATACTATAAGACAATTTTATAGGAGACCAAGGGGGACATCCAAATACAGAATAAAATATTTTTTTAAACCAGTGCTTCTCAAGTTACAAGACAAAGTTATATTTTTTTTAAATAGGATGGTATATTTTTTTAGGCCCATTCGATAGAGTATTTTTTTTTTTGAATTCAACAATGTAATAATTTTATATTCTAACATAATAAAAAATATTGAAAAAAATTCAATTGAAATTTAAATAAATTTGATTTTTACAGCTATTTTTCAGAAGGCTATGTACGAAAAACAACTGTTATCTATCAATTTGAATGATTTACGTTGGAAATTATATGTATAAATTTCAATTAAATTTTTCTCAATATTTTTGTTGTGTTTAAATATAAAATGAATATATGGTTGAATTCAGAAAAAAATGCGCTATCGAATGGGCGTAAAAAATACACCATTCCGTTTAAAAAAATATAACTTTGTGTTGTAACTTGAGAACCACTGATTTAAAAAAATAATTTAATATGTACTCGGATGTCCCCCTTGGTCTTCTATAAGATTGTCTTATAGTATTTTATTGTATCTTTAATAATATAGAAATTATTTGCGGTATCTCGTTTAGCTGTTACACGCTGTATATATGTACATAGCCTATATGACATAGGTAACGTTTTTTTTTATTAATATATTAATATTCATTTTAAATTCTGTTTGAAATGATGAGTACAAAAGCAAAACACTCAGCAAATTACAATTGACGTTCTGTGGAGTAAAACGTTTAAAAAAAGAATAAAAATTTGAATTGGTCTATAAGTAGGTAAACAATAAGAGATTTACGATCAGCTGTGGCTGGTCGTTGACACTTGGAAGTCGAAATGAACTCTTTATTACCGACAGCACACACAGGCACACGTACCCAGCGCGGCTTCGCTTGCTCGGACTAATTTATGACATCTATTTCCGGTTTAAATATATTGCCATCACCATTCGTTGGAATATGCAAAGTAGATTTCTTTGTTTTCTGCTAAGCGGTCGCTATATGAGTAGTCCACAACGGTTGACAAATAGCTAATTACTCATCAAATCCCTACACCGTCACCAAGTACGCCCTACATTGTACACACAATTAATTTCAAATTATGGCGGAAATATCCGAATAATTCAAACAGCTGTAATTGTTTACTTATATGTTCAACAAATTTTCGCCTGGCTGAGTGCTTTTGTAATCGGTTGTGGTTCTGACTGTTCGAGTTCCAATCCCACCAATGACAAACTTTAGTTCCAATTTTCATGTATCGCAAAAGTAGGCCAACTTGTGCTCTCTCCACGGCAACGAATGCTTGTGAAGTAACGCCTGATAAGAGCTCTTAATTTTACAGATATATCATTATTACTGAAATCTAATTTGAAACAGCAGTAACGT
>OY720452.1:25075952-25168452 GCA_963082715.1 Harpalus rubripes | reverse complement strand
TTGGTTAAGTTTCCATTGCCAACTCTATAGTATTTGACATTACAAACTATATTTGATGTGTACTTATTTATAATTACGTGTATTCGGTAGTATTACAGATTTTTAATAAGGGCGCTACAAGAAACACTGCACTCCAAAAAAACTGCAAGAAATCTAAAGCGCCACCTGATTAAACTCTTAACCCCACAAACATATAAGATAATATTAACAAGTTGGTAGTCGTAATTTAAACAAAATGAATTACCCAATAATGAACTCGCAACTTCTACCTTCGACATTTTTGAATGAAATGAGAGTAGAGCATTGTTGAACCAAGCATTCAAAACGAGCATTCAGGTCTGTTTTTAAAACGTTTGTACTGTAATGCTTGTACCGAGCATTACATTACAGCATTTTAGCTCTATAGTCAGTCGCCGCCTTAACGTGAACAAGAGTTTAAAAATATAATGAAAATTGACTCATCCCCATCTATATCACCAAATTGTAATAGTTGTAATAAGTTATATACAATAAAAATTATGTTTTTAAATCACCCATTAGTGGGTGATTTTTTTACCATAATTCCATGGGAACGTATTTATTAATGTCAGTATAATAGTTTCAAAAAAATGACCCATTTTCTGTTTCTGTTAGTGATTCGGTCGAGACGAGACAAGACAAGAAATTCATTGTTTCGTCCCGTCTCGTCTGAAATTCATAAAATTATGTCTTGTCCCGGCCGAGATTCGTGCCGAGATTTCTCGACGCAAATTTAATGGCAAATTTTCCAATGGCACAGGAATTGATTCCTGCGGTACACTATCCACGCCTGATAAGCAATAAGCACCTGCACGGTAAAATATATCGTCATTACCTATATTTACTTACAATGCAGATTGTAGCACACCCAGAAGTGGGTAATATGCCGTGAATATATATTTTTGTTTATTTTATTTAAATTAATTAATATGTGGAATATGACAACATAATGTCAAAATAACGTCGATTTTAGCGCGTTTTTAGAAATGCCTAATATATATTTTTTTAAATATACTAATTCAAATTTTAAATTAATAAACTCTAAAGCGTGTAAATATTAAGATATCAACTATGTAACATACAAAGATAAAAAGAGACAGATATCACTGAAAATATGTTTAATTTCACACGCTTGCAAATATTAATAAGAAAAATAAGAACCGAGAAATCTAGAAACGATTTTCGAGAATCGAGATCTCTGTAAATATATCTCGCATCGAAAAATATTGTTTATAATTCTGTCTCGTCTCGTCGAGAAATCTCGAATACGAGACGAGAATCGAGAAATTTCTCGTCTCGACAGAATCACTAGTTTCTGTAAAGAAAATTATTAATTTTGCTATTAAAAGATATTGGATAAAATGTGTTGTAAGTACTGAATAAGTGGGCTAAGTGGTATGATCCACACGAGAAAATTGACTGCTTGCTTACGGCCTCAACAGGCAGGAAGCACTTACTGCACTTAGGGCCTTTTTTCTAATAAATTTTATCTTCTCACTTTAAATTTTAATTAAACTTGTGTTTGTTTTTATAATATAACCGAGAATATAACTTTCGCACTGTAGCATTACTTTAAAATAAGTATAAAGTCTTACGGCCGGTTTCATAATAAATATAAAGTTACTTTAAGTTAAAGTTGTTAGTTTAAAGTCATTTTTCTCTAAAGTGCACCAAAAATAAGATATTACGGCCGGTTTCATAATAAATGTAAAGTTACTTTAATTTTAAAGTTTGATATAAAAGTGAAAAAAGCGTTTCATAATTCAACTTTAAGTTAAAGTTGTTAGTTTAAAGTCCTTTAAAATAAAGTCATGTGAGAGTTTCTTTAGGAGCTTAAAGTGGAAATTTAACTTATCAGTTTCGATTCCACATTTTCGATAAAAAAAATTCTTCAATTTCTTCATCAAGTTCCAACGAAAAGTATATTAGCCAGGAATTAATAATTAAATATATGGAACAAAAAAGAATTTTATGATAGATTTACGTTAAGGAAAATACAATTTTGTTTGTATTGGAACAGATAGAAGAAATAATAAAAATAACAACATAAATAAATCAAAGGATATATTTATTAACATTTTTAAAAATCCAATAAAGCAATATCTTTTATTATTGGTGGGCCACCACTAGTTTTCTTGACACTGTTCTGTTTTCCAAACCATAATTTCTGGCTATTTTCAAGTTTTTGTATTTTCAATTTAGCCATGACAGTCTGTCCATTTTTTGCCAGGCTGAATCCTACAAAATTTTGCAAATACAAATTAAAATATTCAGTAACCTAACCTATAAAATTGATTACCTTTTCTATTCATTGAATTTTATGGTTTTCCTTTTCTTACATTCCACACATGTTTGTGTTTATATATTAAATAAATCAATGTGTATTATTCATCAAATGTGAAATTTCCACCTCTATTTCTTCTAAACATAATTAAAATGTATTATTCTGACAGTCAATCTTACCAACAGCTTGTTCTAATCGTTTTTAGAACTACTTTACTTAAAGTAAAGAAATTTTTATTATGAAACGTATATATTTTAAAGTGTATATAAAGTCACTTTAAAATAAAGTTTAACTTTATGTAAAGTTCACTTTTACGAATTATTATGAAACCGGCCGTTAAAGTAATTTTAATTAAAGTGAGCCTGATTATGAAAATGGCCCTTAATACGTAAATAATTATTAATAAAAAATCATAAGTTTAGTTAAATAAAGACTTGTTTTCATGTATTAGCATTAAAAACATTTAGATTACTTCGCATAATTTTGCTATTTTCTAAATAATATTACTTATGTACTATATTCTTTATAGTGACTATAAACTGTATTATAATTTTTATTTACAGAGTAGAGGATTGCCGATACCGTATCCAACAACTCATGGTCCTAGTGCTTACATCGATCCAGAGGAGGTGAGTCCTTTTTTTCAATATGTTGACTACGATTATAATAAATAATTTCTGTATATAAGTGCGATAACTACGAGTACCTAAATATTTTCTAGAAATTATATTACAACGGATGTTTTATCAAGCATTGATATAAGGCAAGGGGCTTAGATGTCTAATTTTTTTATATTCAGGGTGTTTCCTTTAAAACACCCAACTCTTTTTTGGGCGAACTAATGACTTTAGAAAAAAATGTTATATACAAGAAATAATCAAGAATAAGGGGCTAATTTATTAATAACAAACCGAAAATTCGACCAGTGGTTCTCAAACGGCAAAACAAAATTATATTTTTTTAAATGGTATAATTTTTTAGCCAATTAGAGATTTTTTTCTGATTTCCACGGTATAAATATGGTTTAGGGTTGTATAACAATTATTAATTTCTCTAAAGTTGTTAGTTCGCCCAAAAAAGCGCTGGTTTTTTTAAAGGAAACACCCTGTATAAACTAAATTAAATAATTAATGTTTATTCGAACAAGTCACGTATCTTTTTAAAGAATTATTATGATGGAAATAGTTACCGAAGAATAAGGGATTTATTTTCCGTAAGTCAGATTGACGTTTATAAATAATTTCTAAAACCAGAAATAAGGATGCAATTTTGATATCAATTTATGACCGTTTCAAACAGGCTTAACAAATGAAATTATCATTATTTTTGCAATTATAACTCGAAATCTGACAGTAATGAAAAAAATGAACATCGGGACAGAGCATAAAAAATGCCCTAAATAGTGCAAGAACAAATTATTTAACACTTAGAAGTTGTTTATAGAAATAGATATTAACAAATATGAATTTTTGTTTTTATCAAGAGGACGATGCATTTTTGGTACACTATACAAATATATTAAAATGCACAACTTTTCAATACTAGATAGACAGATAGATAGTTCATTTGTTTTTAGATAATTACATATCGTATACAAATTGATAGGTACAATATTTGATCACATTTGTAATTACATAATATATTATAAACACATAGGAATATATATATATATATATATATATATATATATATATATATATATATATATATATATATATATATATATATATATTAACTTAATTATTATGTATACATGACGGAATAGTTACTATAATTGATATATTATTTATTTTTTATTATTCATCTAAGCAAAAACTTCTTGTTTTTAAGGCACTTGTTGTACAGTAGTACGATTTATTTACCGTATTTTAGGTAGACTGTTTAAAACTTGGTGAACATCTCTTCGGGAGGGCTATGACAATTATTTAAAGATAACTTAACCTCAGATCCGTTTTGATGGTTGTTTACCCCTTGATGTGGAAGATGAGTCAATTGTTGGATAAATAAAAAAGAAGTCCCTGCAACTGGTTGTACGTGTTGTTTTGGCTGGTTGGCTGAGAGTTGCTAGTGGTTTTGACGCTTTTGACCCGGGTGATATTTGGCGCTTGAAGAATTTTTGTAGGAGTTTCTTCAGACGGGATTCGTTGTCTTTTCAAGATTTTATTGTCCACTATTCCTGCTTTAATTCCTTGGCTTTGGTATTATTTTAATTTTGGTAAAAGACTATTATATTTATCACGCTCTTCTTTGGTTTTTAGCGATATTTAAGTACATCTTGGTACATTTTACATAATGCTCTTTTATTAAATACAGAATCTATTGTTTCAATGATAGAGAATGAAATAAGTATTGGGCGTATTCTTTCAGATTTCTTTCCAAGGCGATATGTATCGTTGAACTGTGTTTCATTTATGTTTGCTTTATGTTCATTTAATAATGAGATTACATTTTTCTCTAGCGTGGTTTTGTTAGTTTCGTCTTTTTTGAGCCCATTGAGTATTCAGTTTCTTCTTGTAATATTTTTTTCCCTACGGTTGATTGTACATTGTTGCGTTTTGATTGTGCCTCAGTGTTGCTATAGGTACCGACTACCTTGTCAACAATACCACCAATTTTGTAGTTTGTTGTTTTTATATCACTATTGATCTCAATTTTTTTAAAGATGGAATTGATGCTGCATTTACTGTGGGAATTATTTTGTCTACTTCCCTTTTGCTACCCATTTTGTGAGGTTACGTAGTGCGGTAATGATATTTTAGTGAAAATTAAATACGGCTGATTACATGTACAATACTTTAGTGAAAATTAAATAGGACTGATTACATATACAATACTTAATTGTAATAATAACTATTCACTTAAATAGTAATAGATTTTATCTGAATTAGACTATTTATGACAACAGCAGGAATACCCTTTCAATACTATCGATTAGCTTCGATTTCAATCTCTCCGATTCTGAGTGTGATATCACGAATGTCCACCTTGATACTATGTTCGGGTCTAGGAGGTAGTGGATGTCTCTCAGTAGTTGTATAGTCAGAAGTTGTAGTGGTATCCCATGATTCAGTGGTTGTGTAATCAGGAGTCGTAGTGGTATCCCATGATTCAGTGGTTGTGTAGTCAGGAGTTGTAGTGGTATCCCACGACTCAGTAGTTGTGTAATCAGGAGTTGTAGTGGTATCCCACGATTCAGTGGTTGTGTAATCAGGAGTCGTAGTGGTATCCCATGATTCAGTGGTTGTGTAGTCAGGAGTTGTAGTGGTATCCCATGATTCAGTGGTTGTGTAATCAGGAGTTGTAGTGGTATCCCACGATTCAGTGGTTGTGTAATCAGGAGTTGTAGTGGTATCCCATGATTCAGTGGTTGTGTAGTCAGGAGTTGTAGTGGTATCCCATGATTCAGTGGTTGTGTAGTCAGGAGTTGTAGTGGTATCCCATGATTCAGTGGTTGTGTAGTCAGGAGTTGTAGTTGTGTCCCATGATTCAGTGGTTGTGTAGTCAGGAGTTGTAGTGGTGTCCCACGATTCAGTGGTTGTGTAGTCAGGAGTTGTAGTGGTGTCCCATGATTCAGTAGTTGTGTAGTCAGGAGTTGTAGTGGTATCCCATGATTCAGTGGTTGTGTAGTCAGGAGTTGTAGTGGTGTCCCACGAATCAGTGGTTGTGTAGTCAGGAGTTGTAGTGGTATCCCATGATTCAGTGGTTGTATAGTCAACCGGATATGGAGCTGAGGTGTTCCATTTGCTATTTACCTTTGTTTCTGTTTTTACTTCTTGTTCTAAACTGGTGTTTAATTCCTTGATAAGTGGAATATATTTGGAGAACACTGTAACGTAGATGATATCGAATTCAAGTTAGATCAATCAGAAAAATGATGGAACAAAATACAGATTACTTTATTTGCTGTTTTTTAAGTACAGAAGTATAGCAAATGAGTGAAATTTTTATTATACTCGTATTATTACGATGTTTCAATAAATAATAATTATAATAAATAAAGCGTGCTAATGTTTTTTCGCCATTGCGGATTGCTAATTTGATTTATAAACAAATCTCACAATAATTTTTGTACTGCATTGTAGTAATGCTAATGAAATGGTAGCCAGACATTTCGAATTTATAAGGGAATAGAATAAATTAACCAGTCACCAAAATCCATTTTTGTTACCAAACGCAAGACCCTACATCTAGATAACTAATTTACTTTCCACACATTTTTTTTTCTCAGATTACTATCTTCAAACTTTTATTTTAAAATTAACAATTTTTATGTCAGAGTAAATATACATAGTGGAATAGCACTTTGCCCGATTTGCTTAAAATTGTATCGCTTGCAATTCAACAATATGCACATTATCCTACTATCTACTTTTACTATAACATATACAGTCAATAAATAATTAAGCACCTTTTTTGTCCCGTGTGAAATCAGATCTGTGCACAAACTATCTACTTTTGCGCCAAAATAATTATTGTGGTTTCAGAAATTATTAATTTGTGACAAAATAAAATATTTCCAGCGATAAATTTATTGATCGCTAAGAGAAATTGGTTATAATAAAGTTACAAAATACAAATAACGCCCAAAAGTCACGCTTGTTAAATTTGGGCTGAGTTTTGTTCGTTAGGCTAGGTTATTCTTGTTATATTTATCGAAAAGTCACGCTTGCAAGATTCGGGCCGAGTTGTGTGCGTTAGGTTAGGTTATTATTGTTATATGTACGCAAAACTCGGTCCGAGTTTTGGGCGTTAGGTTATTGTTGTTGTATTTAGAGAAATACCATTTCTGTCGTCAGTTAAGAGACGTTATAACTGATGTAGGGACCAGACTACGTTCTCTGTGTCGGGATGCTGATGCTAGGCACAGCCTAAAATTTATTCATTACAGTGTTGTAGTAAATTTTGTTGTCATTAATTTTCGTGACAATGTACTTCTGTGATATTATTTTAGCGATAGACCAATTAACTGGTGGTCAAATTTCCCCCGGCGATCAATTTTCCTTGCGATTAATTTTCTACGCGATCAATTTATTGGCGATTAAATTTCCTCGCGAATATTTATCGACGATCAATATTCTGGCGATTAGTTTTCCCAGTGATCAATTCTCCCCGCGATCAATTTACCGACGATGATTTTCTCCGCGGTAAAGTTTCCACAATAAATTTTCCCGCCATCAATTTAGTCGCAATGAATTTTCCAGGAATTCTATTTACGATCTATGTTTTATTCTTTTACCATTATAGTAGCAACATTTAATTTATTTATCAAAAAATAAAAAATGTTCGCAACTCTATAACTTTGATTCGCAAATTCAATAAAAAATACACCGAAAAACTATTTGCAAGGGTAAACGCTTATTCGTGCATAGAATACATGAATATGAAAATCATCTGAATCTAATACTCGTATAATTTTGGATTTTGGGTGTTGCATCCAACAGAATTAGTTTTTGTCCAACATAAAATTCAAGCCCCTCCTTCATCTCAGTTAAAACCACGATCAGTGGAGTCTTTCTGTCTCTGAAAAGTTAGGGATGTTATATTGTGTCGATGGGAGCTACAATACGGAGCGAAGCGGAGTGATTGGATTCTGGCGAGTTTCCAGTGTAACTGTTTTTGATGTCTGAATTATACTTGAATGATAGATATTTGATGATATGTACCTACTTTTAGTTTCAAAAATATTTTTTTAATGTTTGATTAGTTTTACTTATGACAGGAATGCATTAAAAGTTGTTCCTATTGAAATAGTTTGGTGATCACAATTTGATGATAAATTAGTTATTTTAGATGCAAGTTAAAATATTTAGTAACTAATCACATTTTCTGGTGACCGTAAATGGATAAAGAGATATGTGTACATATATACCGGATGTCTACTTTTTTATGGACCATACGAAATAGAATGGTAAATTTTTTAAATATAAATTCTCCCTTATTAATTTTAGAACTAAAGTGTAAATACAAAAAAATGTTCAGAATTAAATACTACATCAAATGAGCCTAAATTTATTGATATAATAGGTTCTTGTATTGAGATAAACGTAAAATAAAATATCCGTTTTTGACTTGTTTTATTTATAGCGTTTTCAGCTTACATGTCGAGTGCGCACTGGTGCGCACTTTTTTTGCACTGAGCGTTTTCAGCTTGTCATTGAGTGCAAAATTTAGTCAGCTGATGCGTTTTCAGCTTAAGAAAAAGTTGCACCGTGCACTGTCTCAGTGCGACTTTTGTGCACTGACTCCCTAGGCAAGTGCAATAGTGTCAGTGCAAATATGGCGAATGAGGGCAGAACTCGTTCAGTGTGGTCACGTGATATGTTGCACTCAGTGCGCACTTGCACTGAGTAAGCTGAAAACGCTATTAGGTAGGCATGGTTTATGTTTAAAGTTTAAACAGGCGCGCGTATAAACAAAAATTCAAATGCATTCTTGGGGTTTTATTGCAGATTTCGTTTTCGTTTATGAAATAAAATACTTATATTGCTTTTAAAACAATTAAAAAGTGCAATAATACCAACATGTCTTTAAAATTTAAAAAATCATGATTTATTTGATTTAAAAAAAATCAATGATTTTTGATTTTTTAAAATAAATCATGATTTTTGTCAACCCTGTTATTTAGTAACTAAAAATGAAATAATAAGGTTCTTGATGCTTGGTTAATTTAGAATTTATAGTACATGTTATTAAATTCTGAAAACAACAATTCATTTTGTTATACAAGCTGTTCATTTTAAAAGGGCCACCATTGCTGTCTCGGGAACTATAAGAGATGGTTAAATTGACAAACAGTTTCTATTTCACAAGACAAATTTAAATAAACGAAAAATAAATTTTTTCGTTCAATGGTTCTCAAAATACAGGACCTATCTTTTTTATTTTAAATGAGAATTTGTATTTTTTTATTTGCTTTGCTCATTCGTTAGAGAATTTAATTCTGAATTCAGTGATATAATATTTTTATTCCCTTACATTACGATTTTTTTTTGAGAAGAATGAATGTAAAGTTTTATACTATTTGATTAAAATATGGCTATAATAAGAGTGCCACGAATGGAAAAAATGAATATGTTATTTTTATTACATAGAATTAGAGTGCTCTGACCGAAAGAAGTGAATGTTTGTTCTTGTAAGTGATCATAAATGTCAACGTAAACAAAATATTCACGTATTTCTTTCATGGCATTCTAATTCTATGTATAAAAAATTGACTCGCATTAGTTTTTTCATTTATGACTCTTTTTATATTTTCATATTTTAATCAAATTAATATAAAACTTGTGACGATGGTCACTAGATTTGGATTTAATATGTTTAGCATTGTAGTCTTGTGGTTAACAAGTTAGTTTTTTTGCTAAAGGTTATAAAGTCAAATCGAGGTTCAAATCCCACCAGTAAAAATGTTGTTTTACATTTTTATTATTTTGTATTGGTTGAAATTACGTATACAATGTAATTGTTTGCTTATATTGTATGTCGTTTGTTGTAAAATGTATTGTTGTATTTTTGTTTGAAGTTGGTAATGTTTATAAATTTGTTATTTACCTGTCAGGTATCGCGTAGTCGAGTGGCTAGTGTGCTCGACCAGCGTGATGGGGATCGTGGGTTCGATCCCACCGGATTTTGTATTTTTTATATTTTTATTTAAAATAGCAAGTATTTGCAGGATTATTAGAATCATGTTTAAACTGATTTTTGTATTAACAGTTTTTCGGGGTATAAATACGGGTCCAAGCGACAGTTTTAGTCAGAGAGTGTGTGCTCTCTCAACAGAGCGTTAGCTCTTCATTGAGTCCTAGAGAGAGTGAGTGCTCTCTCGGGGAGACGGTGTGCGCCGTCTTCCGCGAACCTGGTGAGTGCCGGGCGAGCAGTTTGTTAGGACCTTGGCTGCCTCTGACTCCGTGCTGTTGGTGTGTGCCGGCAGCTCGTGAGGGAGTCCAGAAGGTGCCTTGTACGACTACGGATGCCGCCGTAGTCGAATGTTAAAGCTAGTGGGTTTTACCACTGTTTGCTGTAATCGCGATTGTCGATGAGTGTTGGTGTGTGTCAACACGGCTCCGTTTCGAAATCGCGATTATTGATGAGTGTTGTCATGTGACAACACTGTGGCCGTTTTGCTTTTCTCAACTTTGGTGTGTGCCATTGTTGCCCGTTCATTGTTGACCGTTTCTCTTAATGAACAAATCCTGCAAGTATCGCTGCTTCATTTGTATTAGACGATTGTATGCTAGCGATTGTTACTTTCATTTATTTGTTATTATTATCGTTTTAATATATTTTAATAAAATATTAAAATTCATTATGATTTCATTGTCAAAAACCGAACTCTGTCTCCACTAAGCTACCCGAGCCCTTTTGGCGTTCAAGTCACTCTTTTCAGAGACGCTATCATAGCGTCCTTCACATCTCCTGTGCTGTGTTATCGACAAATCGATTGGCGCCCGAGAAACCCGTTTTGACAGCAAGGAGAACTGAAGAGAACGTCGAGTAAAGTTGACAGAATGATCATTTTGCCATCACAAAATGGCGCCCGAACAAGGACTGTTGACTCTTCATTTTGCCATTACAAACTTTACATACATTTTTCTCAAAAAAATCGTTATGTGGGAGTAAAAATATTATATCACTGAATTCAGAATTAAATTTAAAATTAAAAAGTTAGGTCTCGTATTTTGAGAACCACTGGTATAAAAGTATAATTTTTCTTTTCTTTAAATTTGTCTGGTGAAATAGAAATTGTTTAACCATTTAACCGTCTTTGTAGCTCTTATAGTTCTCGAGATAGGGCCCATTTAAATTGAACACCCTGCATAAAGAGCTTAGATAATAGAATTTGGAAAATAAAACATTTAAGTATTATTTATTTAACATTTATACGATAATGTTCGGTAATTAATTAGTAGTTAATAAGTCTTACCTGGCTCTCCGAATACTAGTAAGCAAACGGCTAAGATGACATACACCTTCATGTTGTTCATTTTAATGCATGTACTTGTATTGCCCTTTTATACTAGTGCGTATCCATATCATTGTTTGCATATCACTTAAATGACTTAAGGTATTTGATAAAATTGATTGGTGATATAAAATAAATTAATTCGACGAAATGAATTAATCCTTTAGATAATTTAAGAAAGTGAGCATTTTGTGTAAAGAAACATTATTACCTTAATACTCCTACTTTTATTTTAATTTGATGGCCTACCTTTATTTTATTTTAGTTTTTAACATAATTTTTACTTTAAATTTTCTGTATGATATACCGGTGTTCTAAAAAAAACCCATCCTTTAATGGAATTATCAACCAGTACCATTTATATTACTTATTTCGAAACAAAGAAAAATCATAAAAAAAATAAATTGTAAATAAATTAGATTTACATTTGTACACATGATAAAGTTACCCCTGGAACATGTTTTTTTTTTAAAGAAAAAATGTACGAAGTCGGTACTTGATTGCCCCATTAGACCATTCTAAACATGTATTCGTTTTTAGAAAAAAAAAATGCATAGGTCACTAGATAAATACAAATATTCAAATTTTGTTGATTTCTATTTTTACAAATAACTTCTAAGTACGGAATAATATGGAATTTTGGATTTCACTTCTAAGACACTTTTATTTGCTTTCGAACGACGCTGTTCATTTTTATTTTATGACTTTCGAGTTATGCACCATATGAATCATCATCATTATCGATATCTGTGTACAAAATAGATTAGCACACCATACAATGGATAATATACCGTGATGAAATATTGTTAAATTAATTGAAGAATTTGTCCAATACTGTAAGATGCACATCTTTTATTTATTTATTTCCAACAGAATTTTATGTTCCAATTACAGGATTATTGACTATGTTTACACGTATAGCATAAAAGTACTTTGACTTGACTTTGACTTTTCTTCCTGAAGTCAAGTCCAAAATAAAATAGACTTGACTCATATAACTGACTTTTAAAAAGTCGTGTGAACCAACGAACGAAACATACTTTACTTTACTAACAGTGACATCTAGCTTTCATCCACAAATTCCGAGATATTTAATTACACAATTTTTTGTTTTATATCTGAATTTAAAATATTCTCGAATTTTAAAATATTTTATGCGATTATTTTTTAGTCTACTTCGCATCCAATATTGTTGCTGCATAGTTATATTATTTAAAAAATATCGCGCTTAAATTTAGTAACTGTAGTTTACTATCCATTTTTTCTATAAATAATTTATTCTTTTTATGATTATATGATAATAATTAAATAGGTAACTTACATCACACGTATTATAACCAAACTTTACTTTGCTGACAAAGTCAAAGTTGAGTGAAGGACAAGTAACAAACGTAAAGTGAAGTATATTTGACCTTATGTGTAAACGCACCATTAAATTGACTTTTCATAAATCGCCCTTTAAAAGTCAAGTCAAAGCAAATTTTTCTCATACGTGTAAACGTAGTCATTATAAAAAGATATAAGAGCCCTGCAAAAAGTATAAAAATTGTAAATAATGAAGAAAAATTGAAATTTTAATAGCTATAATAGTAATCTTAGCAACATTGTTAAAAATTGTAACCAATAGAAATAAGTATAAAATCTGTCATTTCCATGTTTTATTCAGTGTTTGCAATAATTATTATTGGCTACTTGCTACAGCAATAGCTAAAGGTGCATTCACAAATGAAAATTAGGTTTAGATTTATGGTTTATACTGTAGATTTAAATACTTTGGCCGCATATTATGTAATGACTCCATTTACACTTCAGAATTTAGGGTCTCTAAATCCAAATCATAAAGCTAAATATTGCAAGGTCCAAACTTTACGTTTATGATTTAGTTTGACGTCACAAACTTCACTAATGAAAACGAGTCTGAAATTATATAGATATATACACCCATCTTTATTTAGTATCCACTTGGTGGATTCAGCTTTTTAAACAAATGCGAGAAGAACATGGAGACTGTCATAACTTAATTGCTGAAATATAACCAATACTGCCAAGCGAATGACAGTTTCACGGCGCACAGGTGTCTTATTGAGTACTACTCTACTTAAACATAAACAAAAACCATAAACTTAAGTTTTATTTGTGAATGCACCTTAAGAATTAGTAAATTTAACAGAATTGGGGTGATTATGAAAAAAAAAAATAGGTTACTTTATTTGTTGATCTTCATTGTGTCACAAATTTGTTAACAAATTATGATCCCGTAAAACCTAGCCCTTCTACATTTCGTTTCTGTTAGAGTCAAGTGGTGTAAAATTAGACATTTAAAAGTTTGGGTAATAATGAGGCAGTCATACTTTTTTTTACCAAAAAAACTGCTATTGAGGCGCTAAAATGGCAAATTGGTAATTATATGTTATACAGTGTCCAAGAAAATCCTAACTGGGAACAAAAAAACGTATGTCAATTTAAAAAGTATTTAATTAAATGTCAGTTTAACACGAAGTGTTGTCAAAAATAAATATAAATAAATTTTGACAACTTGACTTTTGATTTGAATAATGATCAGACATACGTTTCTTTGTTCATAGCCTACCCCGAATTAAGATTTTTTCTGAACACACTGTAGGACCTATATATATATATATATATACCGAGTGTCTATCTTAAAGGTATACATAGGAGATTAACATGGGAAATCAGTTTTTTGCAATTTCCTGCTCGCCTAATTATTTTAAGCAAAAATGCGTCAAATAAAAGTTTTAGGGCATAAAATTCTGCATCTAAATCAATAAACAGAATTACCTTTGCATGCTTTATAACGACAGAAATTATTATGAAAATGTCGAAAATTACGTTAAAAATATCGACAGCCATGAAATTGAACAAAAAATAAATAAATGCATGACGTTTTATCTGTCACAACGTAAGTTAACTTATTTGACATTTCTGACAATTTGATTTGAACAAATATCGTTAATTATGGCAATAATAGAAATTTAAAATTAATAAATAAAGTTAAGAAAATACAGTTTTGTTTAAATAATATGAATATATCAAAAATTCAACAATGCGTAACAAAATTATGTATGATGCTGTCATGTACTCTCAACTCATTTCCAATACATCTACCTTAGTACTACAGAAGGGGTCAACACTTATCATTCCTAACACTCTTTCTTAAAGTAATGCATGTTCTGCTCGTCCTATATTCTGATTACTCGGTTCACGTGTATTTGTTGAAGACACATTAGCAGTCTTTTCAAATTTTGTCATGTTCATTTTTTAATCATTTCAGACAATAAAACTAGACAAAATCAAATTGTCAGAAATGTCAAATAAGTTAACATACGTTGTGACAGATAAAACGTCAAGCATTTTTTTTTCTTCAATTCCATGGCTGTCTATATTTTCAACGCAATTTCGATATTTTCATATTTAATTTCTGTCGTTACAATACATGGAAAGGTAATTCTGTTTATTTATTTCGATGCAGAATTTTATGCTCTAAAACTTTTATTTGACGCATTTTGGCTTAAAATAATTAGGCGAGCAGGAAATTGTAAAAAACTGATTTCCCATGTTAATCTTCTATGTACACCTTTAAGACAGACACACGGTATATATATATATATATATATATATATATATATATATATATATATATATATATATATATATATATATATATATATATATATATATATATAAATATAAATAAATAAATAAATAAATAAATAAAATGTTTGGCACATTAATATTATAGCTATGCCCCAATAATATATTAACTTTCACCATATGGTATTTTACGTCTCAAAAACTTTTAAAATCAAGCGGAAAACTTTTGTTCTTATGCGGTTGTACGTCACTGGGATGCGCTCGGTGAACGTCGTATTTCTTGGAGTCTCTACCAAACGTTGGGATATGGAGCTTGCCAGTGTTAGTATGTCTACTAACGAATTAGAATATGCTGATTTTGTGGAAGAAATTTGAGACAGCTGCTGGGGTAAATATGAGGCAACAGCTGGATTAAAAATGAGACATAGACTACGTTTACACCGTGCGTACTATTCTGATACGCAGACCAAGTGTTTACTAAAATTTATCTTAGTATGGTATGTTTACATCGGTATTTAAATAAACATACTAAAAATTTTGGTAGGTTACACGCGCTTGCGTAGATTTAACTGTCAGAGTCACCCTAACCTAAAATTACTTAATAAGGAAAAATAATTGTAAATCGAGATGTTTTACATCGCCACACTATTAAAATTGTACATATTACTAAACTTACACAATTTCCCTAAATGTTAATACACAATTTAATTGAATTAGAAGTAGTTATAGATGGCAGAAAAATTGCATTGGTACGCTTGGTGTTTATACCGTGCATGAGTAAGGTCTTGTACATCCCCCTTTGATCGTACCAAAAATGTGTACCAATTGCGTACCAAAGATTTGGTACATAGCGTTTACACTATTCGACGCCATCTTGCTAGGTCACTTGGTATGCAGATTAAATGTTTAGTACGCCTGGTGTAAACGTATTCATAAGTACTATTTTAAGTTAGGATGGACCAAAATTAGTAGTAACTTCCGATTCTTCATCAGAATGTGAAACAAAGTCTTGTTCACGAAGATGAGAGTGATATTGAAAATATGTTTCATGGAGGAACTGCTAGATGGTCTAGTCGAAAAATGAGACACATAAGTAATAACGAATTTTTTTATAATCATATCAAAAATACCTTACATATGATTATAAAAACTAGGCCGCCTTAAATTTTCCTCGTCTGTGATATAGCTTCACTACACATCAGCAAACACGTTGTCTCATTTTTAACGATGCTTGTCTCATTAAAACCCCTAAGGCAGGTTTAAAATGAGACACTGTATGTATATGTTTATCTAAATAAATGCTGCAATTTCGTAAAACCCTTACCTTGGTCCTAAAATTTTAATATGGATATTTTTTGATTAAGTATTTCGAAAAATCAGATGACTAAAGGTGAAAAGTTTTAAAAAATGCCTCATTTTTACACCACTTGACTATGTATATATATATATATATATATATATATATATATATATATATATATATATATATATATATATATATATATATACCGTGTGTCTGTCTTAAAGGTGTACATAGGAGATTAACATGGGATATTAGTTTTTTGCAATTTCCTGCTCGCCTAATTATTTTAAACAAAAACACGTCAAATAAAAGTTTTAGGGCATAAAATTCTGCATCTAAATCAATAAACAGAATTACCTTTACATGCTTTGTAACGACAGAAATTAATTATGAAAATGTCGAAAATTACGTTGAAAATATCGACAGCCATGGAATTTAACAAAAAATAAATAAATGCTTGACGTTTTATCTGTCACAACGTAAGTTACCTTGTTTGACGTTTCTGACAATTTGATAAAACGTCAAGCATTTATTTATTTTTTGTTCAATTCCATGGCTGTCGATATTTTCAACGTAATTTTCGACATTTTCATAATTAATTTCTGTCATTACAAAGCATGTAAAGATAATTCTGTTTATTGATTTAGATACAGAATTTTATGCCCTAAAACTTTTATTTGACGCGTTTTTGCTTAAAATAATTAGGCGACCAGGAAATTGCAAAAAACTGATTTCTCATGTTAATCTCCTATGTACACCTTTAAGATAGACACACGGTATATATATATATATATATATATATATATATATATATATATATATATATATATATATATTTATTTATTTATATATATATTCTGAAACTTTCTCATATTTGCTTTACGAATCTATAATTTTGAGTTCTTTTTCATTTAATTTGAGCGAGATATGGATTTTTAAATATTACTTTTTTTTTGTAATCACATAATGTAATCAAACTAATACGAACAAGACAGTTGACATCGCGCCAATGATAGAAAAATTGCCTCCTGTTAACAGGACAGTTATATGTACAAAATTTGTTAGAAATATCATCAGTCACTCGTACGTCACTAGTGATTTGAGTACCGGTAATTTATGGTAAAGTTACGGACCAAAATTACCTTACAATTCTTATGCTACACTTACGCCATCTGTTGGCCATCGACTGAATGCGGAAACCGACGCGACCGCACCGTCGGCGTCGGTGCATTTACGTGTTAAACATTCTTTAAGTACGCACAGTTTAATTCATACTGCAAAAAGAAATCGTTTGACCAATGAAAGGGCATCAGGAAAAATTTGTATGTGAAAAATAATTGAAAATAATTGAGAAATTGAGAATAAACGAATAAACACTGCAACTCAACAGAAAGAAGTTGAAGACAAAAGAAAAGAAAATATAGAAGAAATAGAAGCAGATAGCTTAAGTGATGAAAGTACAACAGAAGTATGTGACTATACTTCAGAATCTGAAATGAACTCCTAGGTTTGGTTTCAGACATAATAACGATAATGATGTGTACCTTTATCCCAGTGTACGAAGTGAGTTGTTCTTTTCTCATATTGGATATAATATTTATTAAGTTTTATACTTACTATTTTTTGTATAGCTACTTTCATATGAAATATATAAATGTATCGTGTATCTGTTTCTATAAGGATAAAAAAAATAAAATTTGTTTGTTGCTGATACAACTCATTAATCTTAATTTATTTTATTTACCTATTTCTATTCATCACATTAAAATTTCTCATTTTTCCGCGGTAATTAATCGGTAAGTAATTTTAAATTAAAATTACTGGTAAATTTCAATCACTTAAATAAATAAATAAATAAATTACAAGAACACTCATGATAGAAAAAATAAATTTTGATTTGTTACATTATTCGGTTATGGTTTAGCATAATCCGCAATGTTATAATATTTTTTTTTCAATTTTGGTTCTTTAATATGTACTACATTAGAATATCCCATTCTCTTCATAATATTATCTCACCAAATTTATTAAAAAATTTGATAACATTTTATGACGTATCAAGCAGGCTTAACAAATGAAATTATCATTATTTCTTCAATTTTAAGATCGAAATCCGACAGCATTATGCTGGATTTATACAGCGTTAGCCGTAACGTACCGTGCCGTAACGTAAAGAATAAATCAATGCATATAGTCTGTCTAGAATTCTACCGTTATTGCTTTGACTTACTAAGCCTGTGGTAGACCAGGCACAGCGGGATGTAGCACTACCTGGCGTAAGGGTCGGACTCCGAAAAATTTAAATTTGCTAATCTTTGTTATGCATTACGAAATTTCAAAATTGTTAGCTAATGAATTCACAGAATCAAATTACGTATTTGACCATTGTTACAAATTAGGAACAAATAAGATTTGTTGGAACATGCTGTGACCATAGATTAAAATTAGGGAAAATAAGATTAGCAATGACGTACCAAACGTATATAAATGAGTTTTCAAAATTTTAAAATCAGTATTACTTTACTTTTCGTACTGAGAGCAATTATATAGACACTTACTATGTGGCGACCATTTGAAGATGATAATGATAGTTTACCCGTTGAAGAAGATCGCTGTGCAAAACTTAAACGTACGTGTTTGCCGCTAGAAGCGAAAGAAATAATTAAAAATGTGTATAACTATTTAAAAGATAATGAAGATGAAAATTCGGCCTTAACCAAAACATGTGAAATGACGAAATTATTTAAAAAAATAAAAAGATTTGTTTCATTATTACAAAATAAAGTAAAATAAAACAGGAAAACATTTAATACGTACCTGTCCTTTCCCCGCTATAAATCAAGTTTAAATCCCTAACAATAGACCTGCTGAGAGGGTAATAACGGTAGAATTCTAGACAGACTATACATATGTGAGAATTTATACAGACGTAAGCCGTAACGTGACGTACCGTGCCGTAACGTGTCAAAAACCCAAAGATCGCCAACTTTTATCTTTTTACGTTACGGTACAATGATATATTACGAAAATTATTACTGCCCTACGCTTAGGTCTGTTTTTGTGTAGCTAATTATGTCAAAGTTGGAATTAATGAATTAAATGGATATAAATATAAAAAGTACTACATTACGAATAGCCTCTCTTGTGTGACTTTGACTGACATAAGTGACATGTGTCATCTGTCAAAGTTTAGATTAATATATTAAATGGAAATATATAGGAAATATAGTGCATTGCGAATAAACTAACGAACCTGATAAATACAAATCTGATGTACACTACACTTGTATCGACAGAGCATTAGTATACTTTTTACGAAAATGTACCATAAAAGTTCTGTATAAATTAGCTTAGAAAAATCACGCGTTACGATACGTTACAATACGCTACGGCACGTTACGGCTTACGCGGTATAAATCCAACATAACAAAAAATATGAGCATCTCGTAAGAGCATATGAGATGTGCAATAACAAATCTAGTATTATTTAATAAAATAGAAATCAGCAAAATTTGCTTTTTTGTATTTATTTAGCGAACTATGCATTTTTGGGATAAACAAATATATTTTTAAAATGGCCAACTAATGGGGCAACCTTGCTTTATTTTAACCAACTTTCCATCTTAAGGTAACCCCTTGTTATTGTTATACTTTTTTCAAATTTGGTTTTATTGTATAGGAAATGTACGGCTTCTCAGAATACTAATGTTTTGTTATTATTTCCATTATTTACATTTATTCTAATATGATTAAATATATTAATGGGCTTCGATTTCAATATGTCCAATTCTTAGATCGACATCACGAATATCTACTCTGACACCATGTGGCCCGGGAGGTGGTGGAGTTGGTGGAGTTGGTCTACTAGGCCTGTCAGTGGTGGTTGTATCCCAGGTTGTTGTAATGTCTTCTCTAGGTGTGCTTGTCGTGTCATCCCATGGGTCTGGTGGACCTGTTGTGTAATCCCAGGTAGTCCAAAAATCATCTGTTGTTGATGTATCCCAAATCACGTCATTCTTTACTTGTGTTTTTTCTGTTTGTTTTAACCTGGCAATGAATTCATTGATGAGTGGAAGCGATTTGGGCAGCACTGTACAAATAGGTAAATATTGAAACCATTAGAATGAAAATAAAGGTGTAATTGTAATAATAAAAAGCTGTTACAATAACACAATGCAAAAGATGACACAGTTTACACTCAGGGTTGTCAGAAGTAACTGTTTCAGTTGGTAACAAAATTTACTTGAAATTGGTGAGACTGATATAGTATGACTGGCGAATGAAAGTTGACGTTTAGATTATTTAATAGATGTGGTTTCTTTAAAAACTTTTTCCTATATTTGATTTGAAAGGAAACTGACACTTATGTATTCCGTTAAAGAAGTTTAGAATTGTACTCAATACCACTGGAATACTAGGAGGCATTTAAAATGACAGTAACATGATTCAGGAATGTACTTAAAAAAATTACTATCGCAAATTCTGCTTCGTTCGTCTCAGCTATAAGCAACCCTCGAGTTAGGAATTACTGTTAGAGGAAATTAAAAATAATTCTATTTCATAGATTTGCCAAACTATATAGTTTAAAGACCAAAATATTTTGTTATAATCAACATAAACGAAATACAATAAATAAATATATCATGGCATATTAACCATTGCTGGGTGTGCCAATCTGCTTTGTACAGAGAAAAAAAAAAAACGAAAAATGTTTAAAATATTTTAAACACACCCCTGTTTTGATATTCAGGTACCCTAGTCGGCCATCTATTTTAAGCAAGACATAATGTATTTCTGTGCTTTTTAGTCCGTTATTAAAATGGATTCATGGAAAAATTTCATACCTGAATATTTCGTACACTATAGAGGTGGGCGTAACTTTTTTTCACCCTGCGGTTTACGTTCGTGTCACGTAATTGTTTATATATACAGGGTGTAAATGAAATAAGTGCATTAGATTTAATCAGTAATGTAACTCGACGAGAGCAACAATATTTCTTAATAACTTTTTTTTTCTAAGTCTTTTAGATGTTGAGTTAAAATTCTTTAAAGATTTGCTGCATATTTCGGTGCGCGCCCTTGGAGAACTAATGGCTGCCTGCCGTATTCAAGTGGGATACAAACAGCTCAAAAATTGTCGGTTATCAGTTACACTTGCAGTCACAGTAATTAATAAACGAATCAACGGAAATAACATTTATTATTAATTAATTCGTAATAGTACAATTTTTAAAATAAAGAAATTTAAATTTTGGGTACCAAAATTATAAAGTTTTGTATTAAACCAGGCTTTAATCACCTGTGAATAGAGAAAGACAAGGAGGAACGAGGGGAGGAAGAGCAAAAGCATAGTTATTAGGTGATGAGATGATTATTTATCGTCGACAAATCATAATAGTTTAAATACGTTATTCAAAAAATGTAAGTACAAACTTTTGTCCATTTAAACGAGGTACATGATTACCAATAATTAATCTTCCATTTATTGTTCCCGCTCAAACATTTTTGAATGAAAATTTTTACAGCATTTTCGTCTGTTGAAATGTGTATTGTGCATAATAAATACACCTTCCCAAATAAATTCAGTCTCATTAATGAACATTATGAGCCATTCCCAAAATTGAAGTCTGCTGAAAACATTGATCTTTTTGCACATGATATGGATACTGTTGGAAGATATAATTTCAAAGAAATAAAATATCTTGATATAATTTTATATGTATAAATAAGTAGGCTGAATGTTGCTATGATAATTACAATAGTTGTTGATGTTGTTATGTTGTTATGTACAGATATATAAATATACTGAAAATAAATACAGACGTCAATTTCTTGTGTCTTGAAATATTTCTATTTTAGATATATTGGATGATATTTAAACAGGCAAGTATAAGTTTAATTGGTTATGGGCCCAGATATTTGCTTCTGAATAATTAAATATTTAATTACTGGGTGTGAATTATTGCCTGTGAATATGGAGCATATCATAATGTTAAAAGGTAATGCAAATTGGCCGGTCTGGAAGTTCAGGACAACTATTTTACTAAAATCAAAAAATGCTTTTGATGTATGCATAAAAATGTCGAAACCGGACAGTGATACTAGTAAAGAATATAAAGATAGGTCTGGTAAAGATAACTTAGCACAAGAAGTTATTGTTTCAAGAATTGATGAAGGTCCAATGAGTCATATATTAGGTTGTGAAACAGCACTTGATATGTGGAATAAATTATTATCTGTTTATGATAAAAAAGTCTGAAGTAAGTCTACATGTGATTCAGCAGAGATTTTTTAACTACCAATATGAAGGTCTGGGTATTGCTGTACATGTATCTAAGTTGCAGGAATTTGCTAATCAAATGAAACAATTAGGAGATTCTGTTTCAGAGAACATGCTGATGACAAAAATTTTAATGTCTTTGCCCTCTGAATTTATGTATTTTGTTTCTGCTTGGGAGTCAACACCTTCTGAAAAAAGAAATTTGAACGAGTTGTTGTCTCGTTTATTAATAGAGGAAGAAAGAAAGACAACTAAAGAACCGATACTACCAGAGCATGCATTTGCTTCATCTTCAAAAAAATCCATTGTTAAATGTTTTCAGTGTGGTAAAATAGGGCATATTAAAAGAAACTGTTTTAGAAATAAAAATACAACGTGCAGTTACTGTAAAAGAATTGGACATCATATTTCACAATGCAAATTTAGATTACAGAAAGAAAAACAAGGTATTGAGAAAAACAAGGATAATAATAAAACTTATGCATTTGTTAGTAACACAATAATGGAAATGCAAGAGGAAAATGCATGGCTAATGGACAGCGGAGCAACAGAACATATGACAGGTAACAGCGAGTGGTTTGAAAATATAGAAAGTTGTAAGAAGGAAGTTAGAATAAGTAATGGTAAGAGTCTATTTGCAGAAGGAATAGGAAAAATAAAAATTGTCATATACAATGGCAATAAATGGACAGAAGCAGTATTGTATAATGTTTTATATATACCAGACATAAAAGTTAATTTATTTTCAGTATCTGCAGCTCTGGATAAAGGCTACAAAATGATTAGGAATGAAGAAGAATGCGTATTTGTGGATAATTATGGTTCAACTTGTGCTATGGCTAAAAGAGCAGGTAAACTTTTTAAAATGATGATAAAGGTAAAGGAAAGTGAAGCTCATGTAAGTACATCAAATAAATTGTCTCTATCAATCTGGCATGAAAAGATGGCACACCAAAATTTTGATTACGTACGTAAAACACTAAAACAATTTAACATAGAATTTGAAGACAATAAAAATAATTTCTGTGGTCATTGTTTAGAAGGAAAGCAGCATAAATCTGCATACAAACATAGTAAAACCGAAGTTAATTCACCTGCAGAAATTATTTCGGCAGATTTATGCGGTCCAATGGAAACATGTAGCATAGGCGGATCAAAATATTTTTTATTGCTTAAAGATCATTTTAGTCACTACAGAACAGTATATTTTTTAAAGCATAAATCAGAAGTTTATTTTAGATTAAAATCATACATTCCCAGTGTGCGAGCAGATACTGGTAATAAAATAAAAATATTCAGAACCGATAATGGATTAGAATTTGTAAACAATGAAACAAGAATATTACTGGAAAACTATGGTATTAGACATCAGAGAACGGTAAAATACTGTCCGGAACAAAATGGAAAAATTTAAAGAGAAATGAGAACGGTAGTGGAAGCTGCAAGAACAATGATGATAAGTAAGAATTTAGATAAAAAGTTCTGGGCGGAGGCAGTAAACAATGCAGTATATGTATTAAATAGAACGTATCCTATAAATAATAAAACTCCTTACGAACTTTTTCATAAGAAAAAGCCAAACATAACACATTTACAAATATTTGGCTCTGAAGCATATATTCATATTCCAAAGGAATTAAGAAGAAAATGGGACTCAAAGGTAAGAAAGTCATTTTTGTAGGATATGAAGAAAATATCAAAGGATACAGAGTATATGACAGTACGAAAAATAAAGTGGAAATTGCAAGAAATATTATATTCTGTCCGAAGTTTGAAGAGAAAAGTAGCTATTTAAAGAATGAAGGAAAAGAAACTAACATTGGAGATCCCACCACCGACTTTCATTTAACTGAAAATGATATTAGTCAGGTAAGGGATGATAAGTTTTTAATTCCATTTTCAGAAAATGTCAATCAAGAATGTCAAAATGCCAGTCAAGAATGTCAAAATGGCACACAAGGAAAAAATCCAAGGTATAATCTACGTAATAGAGAAAATATTAAGAAACCTGTCAAACTCAATATGTCATATTCATGTGATTCAGAAAAGGAAAAGTATGAACCAATGTCGTATGAAGATGCAATAAATTCAATAGATAAAGATAAATGGTTAGTAGCAATTGAGGAGGAGAAGAATTCCTTGCAGGAGAATAATACTTGGGAAATGGTAGATGCAGAAGAAGCGGATGGGAAGAAAATATTACCTTGCAAATGGGTATTTAGAATCAAAGATAATGGAAGATACAAAGCCAGGTTAGTAATAAAAGGTTTTCAGCAAGAGAAAGTTATAGATTACAAAGAAACATTCAGTCCAGTAATAGGCACTAGTGCTTTAAGGACTATATTTGCTCTCATTGCAAATAAAAATTACTATATAAAAAAATTTGACATAAAAACAGCTTTCTTATATGGAAATTTGACAGATGAAATTTTCATGACAGTTCCTGAAGGATATGACAGTACTGGAAAAGTATGTCTTCTGAAAAAAAGCACTTTACGGACTTAAACAAGCACCACTTCAATGGAATAAACGTTTAACAACATTTCTTAATGATATTGGTTTACAGGAATTAAAATCTGAAAATTGTTTATTCAAACATAATTATGGTTTTCTGTTTGTAGCTATTTATGTAGATGACGGATTAATAATTGGAATAGATCTTACCAGTATTAATCAAATTTTGAGAAAACTAAAAGAAGAATTTAAAGTGACAGAATTTAAGACAGTTGACACTTACGTTGGAATTCAAATTAAACGAAGAAATGAAATTTTAAAATTACATCAAGAATTTGTAAAAAACTGATTTCCCATGTTAATCTCCTATGTACACCTTTAAGATAGACACACGGTATATACAGAGTGTAAATGAAATAAGTGCATTAAATTTAACCAGTAATGTAACTCGACGAGAGCAACAATATTTCTTAATAACTTTTTTTCGAAATCGCATATTTTTTTTTTCATTTTTATCACCCCGTAAATTGACGAGTCGTTCCAAATATTTTTGTGATAATTGAATGCAGTAGCAATAGCTATGAAAATTTTTGTTGTAGCAATTGACAGTCCTGTCAATTGTTGCAATTAAATTTTGACATTAGTAATAAACTTGTTTATAAGGTAAAATTCTGTCAAAATGCGAGTACACAGACATTGTAATTACTTACCTATGGTTTATTTATTTGTTTTTTATTCGTATCTGTACTACATTTTACTTGACATCACGGTTGACATAAAGACAGTGTCATGGAGTTGCCAACGGATTTACACGGAGCGTTTCCAAATCATCACCAAATCATTCTGTTCTTAATATTCGCACATTTGTTAATCTTGTACATCTTTATCACAATACGGAGTGTCACATATGACAATTTTTAAAAAAGCAACAGTTGTATCCATACCATGTACAAAAAGTTCAATGTTTTCAGCACATAACAGACTTCAATTTTGGGAATGGCTCATAATGTTCATTAATGAGACTGAACTTACTTGGGAAGGTGTATTTATTATGCACAATACACATCTCGACAGACGAAAATGCTGTAAAAATGTTTTGGGCGGGAACAATAAATGGACGACTAATTATTGGTACTCATGTACCTCTTTTAAATGGACAAAAGTTTGTACTTACATTTTTTGAATAACGTATTTAAACTATTATGATTTGTCGACGATAAATAATCATCTCATAACCTAACAACTATGTTTTTGCTCTTCCTCGTCCCTCCTTGCCTTCCTCTATTCACACTGTTCAAAGGTGATTAAAAACCCTGGTTTAATACACAACTTTATAATTTTGTTATCCAAAATTTAAATTTCTTTATTTTAAAAATTGTTCTATTACGTATTAATTAATAATAATGTTATTTCCCTTGATTCGTTTATTAATTACTGTGACTGTAAGTGTAACCGATAACCGACAAATTTTGAGTTGTTTGTATCCGACTTGAATACGGTAACAGGCATTTGTTCTCCATGAGCGGGTAACGAAATTTGCAGCAAATCTTTAAAAAAATTTAACTCAAAATCTAAAAGACTTAGAAAAAAAAGTTATTAAGAAATATTGTTCCTCTCATCGAGTTACATTACTGGTTAAATTTAATGCACTTATTTCATTTACACCCTGTATATGTATATATTTAATATTATATTTCGGTCAGTGTATTAAACGTAAATATATCATTTTTTATTATACATGATGTTCATTTTAAATAGACCACCATTCCTATCTCGAGAACTATAAGAGCTACAAAGATGGTTAAATGGGCAAACAATTTCTATTTCAGACGACAAATTTAAAGAAAATATAAATTATTTTTTTCGACCAGTAGTTCTTAAAATATGGGACTTAGCTTTTTATTTTAAATGAGAACAATTATTTTTTATTTGCTCATTCGTTAAAGACTTTTATTCTGAATTCAGTTATACTAAATTAGAGTGCCATGACCGAAAGAAGTGAATGTATTGTTCTTGTCATTGATCATAAATATCAATGCAAACAAAATATTCACGTATTTCTTTCATGACATTCTAATTCTATATATAAAAAGAATAACATATTCGTTTTTCCATTCATGACACTCATATTCGTTTTTTCCATTTATGACACTCTTATTCTAGCCATATTTTAATCAAATTAATATAAAACTATATGCATTCTTCTCAAAAAAATCGTTATGTAAGGGAATACAAATATTATATGACTGAATTCCGAATAAAATTCTCTAATGAATAAGCAAATAAAAAATATATGTTCTCATTTAAAATTAAAAAGTTAGGTCCCGTATTTTGAGAACCACTGGTCAAATTTTTTTTTTCTTTTCAATAAATTTGTCTTGTGAAATAGAAATTGTTTGCCCATTTAACCGTCTTTACAACAATTATAGTTCTCGAGATAGTAATGGTGGCCCATTTAAAATGAACACCCTGTTTTTCCTATTATAAATTTTCGCGCGGTTAAATAATTAAATTTTGGAGTTGGGCACCGTAGTATTTTCTCCTTTAACTTCCGTTGTACACCTGTATGAATAAAGCTATTAAAATAAAAAAATGATATTCTATTATCTTTTTTTGTGGAAAAGTATGATTCATATGAATATTGAAAGAAAGGATCTTTCCAAGCGGAATTAGAAAAATATAGATTTCACGTTGGCAGGGTTCAAATCTAGATGGTACGAACTAATAATTTTAGTTTTCTAGTGTAGAGACGAATTACAACATATTTTTTTTATTTATCTTGTAATGTAGGACAAAATAGTATTGGCGTTGGTTCTTACAAATCAATTACCTACGGGCACATAAGTATTGTGAGATACTGGATGCATTTTCTATTTTTATAATGAAATACTTTAATAAGGGTATATCTTATCTATTTATTTTCTATATTTATATTAATAAAAAATATACTTATCATATGATAAAAATAATGTGCGAAATTCTTACCTGGCTTTCCAAAAGCTAATAAGAGAAAGGACAAGATAACGAACACCTTCATGGTTGTGTAAAATTGCTATACGAATACAAATATTACCCTTTTATATTAGGCCTTATCGTGTTATCTTTGTTTGTATATTGTTAATTTGATAAGAGTGATTGGTTTGTGATACTCATATAAAAAAGAAACTTCAAAGCAGAGTACTTATTTTTTAGTTTCTTGTTAGTTTAAGACATTGAAAATAATATCTGTATTTAGAACACGTTGTTGTGTTCATCTGGATTTTATTTAAGTTATTATTTTAGTTAACATCAAGTATATATTTACTTTTTAAAATATACGCAATAGGCAATGCAAATAATATACATAATTAGTTTTAGTTACTGGTACTTCTTGACTGTTGTGTAAGGGGAAAAAATTGTTGGAGATGCAGTCTTAGTAAAATGATTTTATTAAATTGTCATTTATTCGTCGGATTGTTAATTAAAAGACAAATTAATATAATCATTTTACCAAGATTGCATCTCCAATAATTTTGTCCCTAACATAATTAGTTTTGTTTTTGGAAAAACAAAATGACTAAATGTCTGCCGGCAATGTTATATGTACAAGCCCAAACTCATAATAATTTGGCTGGTTTAGAGTTTCAAGAAATTCTAAAATCTATACAAATGGTTAAAAAAAATTACAAAATTCTTTCGGCTGCGTTAAATATGGACTTAAAACTGTGGGCCAAATGACAGGTGATAATAGTTAGACCGGCATTTTAAGGGTCATTTTGTAGACCAGATTTAGCTTCTATCGAGATCCTTTACTTTTGGTACAATGAAAAACGACTTCGTAAAAATCCAGTGCGTACAGTAAAACCTACCTAGCAAGACATGTGGGACAATACTCCTAACAGAGAAAAATGTGCAGGGCTTAGGGATGTAGTTCCTAATAAAATTAAAGTTGGTATTACTAATAAAAGTGATGTAACCCAATATTAAATGACGGAATACTTGAATAACCTACTCAGTTTTTCTAAGTTTAAAATGTATATTTTAAACTAGTCGAAAGGAATTTGTAGACATTTCTCATTATTTGCGTAAGTTTTATAATTTGTTTATTTAAAATTTAAACCGGCCAAACTGTCAGTTTAGGCTCGTGTATACGAGTACACAGACCAAGATTTCTACCATCCAACCGAATTTTCATGATTTTAACAGCTTATGCGCCGAAAAAACCTAATGATTGTACATGTGCGTAGGAATACGTATAATTTTGTATTGATTGCCGTGCCATCCGTCGGCGGTATGTTCCTTTGCAAATTAAAAATTCCCCCGTAAACCTAACCTCTATCTGTTAAGAATAGAGTAGATAAAAGACATGAAACTTGGAGAAGTTTTGAGTCATATGAAAAAATTGTGGAAGCGTTGGATAATTTTTTTTATCCAACACCTACTCATAATATACTTGTTAGTATGGTTATTTGAAATAACGAATGTACATTAGTCACTCCGTGAGAGAATATTTTAGAAGTCACGTAGAAATTATTACTAATTATTGTGTTTTTTTAAAATAAATAAAAAAATTCTACACAATTATTTTATTGTTGTAATAATTTAACATTATGAGACTTATTTATTTAAATTAATATTAACATTTATGCAAAAATAGGTTATTTATCTTTACACAATGACAGCTGTCATGTACGGCTGATAAAACGAAAACGAGTTAGTGTTTACTTGCTTCGGAGTTAAATTCAAAATGCTGCTTGTGCTTCTAAGTCAATACGTTTTAAAAGAAAGTCCTCATTTTCACCTATTTTAATGTATATTTCTTTCAAATAATTGTAATGACAGACAATAATTATTACAACAAATTTTTTCAATAACAATGTAACGAAACCATTCAATGACTACTTTGTAATTTAAAATACTACATCAATTGACTTGTCAAACGATGAATGAAAACATAAAAATGATTTAAGAAGTTTTTAAAAAAGTGTTGTATTACACTCGTGTGAAATGTACACGGGCTTGCAAAAAAATCGCGTACACCTTAAAAATCAAGTAACCGACTTTTTGTAAGTTTTTAGTTCTGTAAATAATGTAAAAACTGACAATGTTGTCACTGTCATCACTATTTGATCTACATATTATGGAGCTAGTTCTTAATTGTGTTTAATTCACCTACTGTTAAATTACGAATATATTCCAGAAAAATGAATTGACACTAGTGACATTGACTAGTTCAAAATCAAGATCGACTCAATACAGCAGAAAATCGCGTACACATATTTTTGGTTGTATTGAGTTTGATTTTGAACTTGTCAATGTTACTAGTGTCAATTAAGATGTCAAAATTAACAGAAATTTAAATACATACTTGGTTGTTCTTTCATTTTTATGGAATATATTTGTAATTTAACAGTAGGTAAATTAAAGACAATTTAGAACTAGCTCCATAATAAATCAAATAGAGATGACAGTGACAACATTATCAGTTTTTACATTATTTACAGAGCTAAAAAATTACAAAACCTCGGTTACTTGATTTTTAAAGTGTACGCGATTTTTTTGCAAGTTAGTGTATGTTAGTCACTAAAGAAAATTTTCTTTCGTGAGTAATATGATACTTTCCATACTCATATAATAAATAACTATTCCGAATGTTAATGTTTTAATATGCACTATCCATGCAATAAAACATTCATCTGAAATATATCTACCGAAAGTGCTTCGTAATCGAAACTCATAGCCACAATGCATTGAGAGTTAATTAGAATGTGTAAATAAGAATGCGAACCTGGTGACGAAATTTGGAACTAAAACAAAGGAACTATTTTATTTGATTCGTATGCTTTTACCTCGGCTTTTACATAAGCACGTACAGTTTATTTAGTGGAAAATGGATAATAGGACTAATATTTACAATTCATTAAACTACTGTTATCTACTATTACGTTATGAAAAAACTAAACTGTGATAACGTACCAACTAATAATTAAAGTATTTAAAATGAAAAAAATAAATAATCTACTGCTACAACTTTTGAACCAGGAATCAACGAAATATAATTTACCTAAAATAATAGTAAACACTGAAAGAAAAGTTAAAATATAAGAAGAATCAAAGAAAAACTACTGACACCAATGGTACGTTTATGGAAGTTAAACAAAAGTGCTCCTTTGTCGAAGGTTTGATATAATGGTGACCACAACGCCATCTCAATGTAGTGTAATATCCCTAGTTATATAGAAAAAAAACCGAAATCACATACTATTTGATGTGCCGTTAGGATTAGCGTTTTCAGTGTTGGAGCCTAACATAATTTTCTGCGGATTTGATCAATTATGCAACTAAAATCCTCCGTATGGTGGAAAATCCTTGTATTCCGCCATGCATGTTTAATATTAGGTTTTCTAGTCGACGAAATTCTCGGTTTGTGTATATAATACCACCAGCAGACTTTTAGCTACTTACTACTACCGTTAAAAAATACGTTTATTTAAAATCGTCAGTAAAATGCCCAAAATCGTCATTAAAAGTTCAGAAACCGATATTAAAGTAATCCATATGCGACGATTTTATGCAAATGCAGTGTTGCCAATCGTATGATAATTGTTGTACGTATAAGATAATCTGAGTAGGTGACAAATGACAAAAAATATGTGCAAGAAGAACGAATTAAATAATTCCGATGAAGTTTGAGATAACACATATAATTTTGAGTATTCATTACGATAGCATCAATGTCCACAGTTTCGCAACACTGACAGGTTTATCAACATAACCTATATAAAATACATATTCCTTTCATTTTCACAAAATTTGTATTTCAAATGAAATATTAATATGCACTTCGGCACTGAAGTTCCTTTTTTTCATTCATATGGTTTATTACAGTGTCTTAATACATTAATAATTATTCTTCTTGTAAAAGGAATGGAATTATTTCAATTTTAATATAAACTGTAGTGTTTCTAAAATAAAATTGTAATTTATGGATTTCCCGCTATTATACCTAAAATTTGTAACTAAAGCGGTTTTTAGTACTATAGCCCAGGCGAATTGCGAATTAGTTTCGCAATCCTATATTTCATTATAATTTTATCTACAGGCGTCTTGAAAATAGGGGGACATGGCTTAACCACAGATTCCTGAGCCCAAAATATGACGATATAACTAATCTTACCTATATCCGACAGTGCACCATTTAGGCAGTATTCTGATTCAAAGTCCTTCTAAAAAAATTATTTTGCTTATAATAACGAAACGCTTACTTCGATTTGATGACAATCCATACGGATATAGTTCATCTTTTAAGATGGTATTTGTTATTGTTAGTGCACCACTAGTGTATGAAACTTGCGTGTCACGACCATGATTAGACCATAACTTTTTAATAACATAAAATTACTATTGTCAGAAAGATACATTCAATAGTAAACTTTCGTGTCTCTACGTAAGTTGTGATATCTGTAACGATTTAGTCAGAAAAAAATAAAATGTGTCTGCGCCATGTAATTTTTAAAATAAATTTTATCTAGCAGTCTATCCAAATGTCAAACAGCTAATTTGTTTATGGATTGCCAAAAATTTCCTGTGCCATTTTTTAAAACTATACTCTATCCGTTTTAACTATAGAGCGTTGGGTGAGATAGGGCTTAAGAATCTAGCTCTTTGATTGGTTCAAACGTGAACCGAGTTTACACAGTAAAATAATTGACGCGAAATTTAAATTTTCTTGACAACTGTATCAATTATTTTGCCGTCTGACATAAAATATATAAATGTCAACAAAGTTAATAGTACACGATTTATTACATATTATCAATTTCTGTTTGTTTGTTTTTTCGTTTGTATAGTTTTCATAGTGTTTTGTCGTTATATTTCATATTACATAGTTTTCATTGTGCGCGTTTTCTTAGTTTTTTATTAGTAGTTCATTAGTTTTGTTACTGTTCTCTTCGTTAATATTATGGATAAAAATCCTGAACCTGGCTGTGCGAATGTTTTAAAATATCCAAAAGGAAAGGCCCTCCGAAGCGGGCAAAAAAAAATGGCGGATAATTTATACTGGACATATCGTGCGACGAATGCATATTATAAATTACTAAGTGTCCAAATTGTGGCATCAGAACTGGACATAGGACGATATAATATTTGGAAAGCTATAAAAGAACATGAAGAAAAAAGGTCATTCGGATCACCCCAGGAACAAAGAAATTTGTTTAGAACATTATTTTCTTCATATTTAACGTATATGTAGTTTATACATATAATGTGTATATTTTAGAGTGTAAATATTTATATTTCAAAGGTGAATTATATTTTTATTTTACGTTGTTTTCTTTAAAATTTATTTGGATAATGTGGCTTTTATTTATGCATGCCCCTTTCGCCGATATGTAGAGAAAGGTACGGAGATTATAAAGTATATGCATAAAAACACAAAATAGATTAGCACGTGTACGTACAAGACAAAATTACTGAAAAAATGTCGATTAGAAAGAATTTTTTAAATTTAGGAATGGCGCCAAAATTTGATTTCTTTATTTAATACATGTAAAAACGGCCGCGCTCGAAACGCCATCTAGTCTATAGTTAAAACGGATAGAGTATAGTAACATATGTGGTTGTTCGGCCTTATAGTATATTACTGCCATTATTATAATAAGACGATTAAATAATGTTAGCTCACTCCTAAACAACTATAGAAGATTGACAACTCACAAACAATTGTTTCTGTCATTAAAAATTAGTTGTTTGACATTTGGATAGACTGCTAGATAATTTTTCTTTTTAATTACACGGTGCAGACATTTACATTTTGTTTTTTTCTGGCTAAATAGTTACAGATATCACAATTTACGTAGAGACACGAAAGTTTACTATTGAATATGTCTTTCTGGAAAACAAGAATTTTAAGTTTCATACACTTGTGGTTCACTAACAATAACAAATACCATATTAAAGATGAACTATATCCACATACATTGTCATATCAAATTTCATTCAAATCGAACTCAGCGTTTCGTTATTATAAGCAAAATAATTTGTTTAGAAGAACTTTGAAGCATAATACTGGCTAAACGGTACACTGTCGGATATAGGTAAGTTTAATTACATATATCGTCTTATTTTCGGCCCAGGAATCTGTGGTTAAGCCATGCCTATTTTTAAGACATGCTGTATACTTTATATTACTGTCGAATAATACATTTATTATACATATACGAGTATACGTTTCTTATCGAGTACCTAATGTTATTCGTAATCTTTACTAATAATGAACTGTTATTGAGTTACTTTTTTGTAACCAAAGCAACACTCTTTTTGATTGGTTAAAATGACATGTTGCCATTGGTATAGACATATTTTTTTAGAAATTTCTTAAAAGTGTCCAATCCGAAAAGTGCTATCTTATTGAATAGTCACAATATTATTCCTCTCTTGACTAAAAGCCATTGTTACATCCTTGTTCAATATTAGGTATATTAGTTTTTTATTTTCATCAAATGTTTTCACATTTTATTTCATATTTAGCTACTCGTGCAATATTAAACTTGGTAGGTATTTACTTAAAATATAAGCTTGTTTTGCACATTTATAAGTTACTTATTAGTGCACACTGGAACATCGGCATTGCTGTGTGAAATTAAATCAAAAACTATTAGTTTCACTTACATAACTCGTCAATGGCACCTGTTGCTACGCGACCTGCATGAGTCATAACCTACTTTGACCGTTTTTTCAGATTTTATTACAATCACAAGATTATTTTCTCTCTCTTACTTTTCGATTTGCAATGCGCTACGGTACTTATTTGTAGTTATTATATTGGGTGTGTATTATAAATTATTATAAGTTATAAAAACGTCACTTATTTTTACCTCTCGCCATATCGTAGGTTAGGGAGGTAATGTTTTCGGTTCAAAAAGCACGAATTAGATTCCCCACAACGCGTTTTTACTATTTTTACAATGTCTGTGTGTGTGTGACGATTTTTACTTCTACGATAACTCATATCAAACTTCCTAAAATTTCTATTTTCCGTATTTAAGCTTTCTGCATTGATATATAATAACAGTTTTTAAAGTAAAACTATATTAAAATATAATCCAAAACTTTTCAATTTTAGTATTTAAGACTTTTATATCAATGGGAACAACATATTAGATTTCGGTTAAATTGTTATACCGGAACTTGAAGCTCTGAGCAGATTTTCGTGAAAAATATATTATGAAATATCCAAAACTGTTCTAATTTGGTATTTAATACTTTTATATTAATGACAACGACATTTAATATGTCGTTCTCTTTTTGCTAAAATTAATAAACCGGAAGTGGTACTTTACTGGAAGCTCTAAACAGATTTTCTTGAAAAAACTTCACAAATTTGGTATTTAAAACTCGTACATAATTTGAAACAACATATTTGATTTTGACTATATATGATAAATAAACCGGAAGTGGTATTTAATTTGAAGTTCATAACAGATATTCGAGGAAAATCATAAAAAATATAATCCAAAATTTCGTATTACAGACTTTTTTATTTATTGGAACAACAAATTATTTTTTTTTACAAATGACCATCTGGAAATGATACTTTACTTAAAGCTCATTGCTATTTTAAACAGGGAATTGGCGGGAGGTTATGTTGTGGCCACATCAAAATTTTATATTTAGATTGTACATAATATTTCATTAATATAATCCTTATTGATTATTACATCTATTGTCAACTGTGATAAAAAGCATTTTACAAATATTTCAAATATATTTTAAGTATTAGAGCTGATACAGGTGAACGCATGCCATGGGGGTTTTCCGTCTTTGTTTTATACATTCTGAGTTAAAAATTTATTTCCATTGACAAATGTCAAATAGTTCCTTGGTGAACTTTCAATACTGTTATTTTTATTCTTATTGTCGACATTAAAGAATCCTATAATTTCATTTTCCCTTGTACTGGAGATAATTTATATATATATATATATATATATATATATATATATATATATATATATATATATATATATATATATATATATATATATATATATATATATATATATATATATATATATATGCGCCTTAGATATACTTATTTTGAAATGAATTTGTATAATTTAAAGTAAAAATTTGATTATCTGATGAAAGAAATATTGAAGAATGGACTCCATTCGGATTTACAACTCTTTATGCAATAACTCTTTACCATATTGCGACTTAATTTTTTGACATTGACATATGGGGGTTATTATAATTTTGTTTTATTTTTTTTATTTAATTTTTATGAAGAATGTAGAGCTGATGTGGCAGTGCGTAAAGGAGCGAAAATCCCCATGTTGCTATCTCTCTCGGCCTGTTTGTTACTATAGGAATCTCGCATCATGGCGCATTCTAGTAATATAATATTGAGTTCAGTAGGTGAATCTGTCTCATTGGTTGTGACATATCTTTCCATAAACATATATATATATATATAGGGATCAGCTTCATAAAGAAGATCCAAATGTAAAATTACGTAGGGATACTAAGGACAGTTCACATAACCTCACATATAATAATTGTGCTTCTAGTCCGTCCTCGTATATCACAATAAGATAAAATTCTCATTTTTGGTAAAAATAAACTTAGCCCATTCTCTTCCTGATTCAAGAATATTGTAAATGCCTATTGTTGCTTAAAAAATGTAAAAGTAGTATGTTGGCAAGTGAGTTTGTTCTAGGGAAGGAATAAAGTAATTGCCAATTAAGTAAGTTGAGATAGTTGTCAACATGAAGTGAATGATCTAAATATAGACATTTTATTTTTCATCTGTCGACAACTTGCTCCATGCTCCTACATACATAAAATAGATTGAAGGTTAAAAGTTTACATCTGTTCTAGTTGTTACGTAAAAATAGCAAGCTCAAATTAGAGAACTTTAAAAATATTGTGAAATTTCTATATTTGAAACGTGCAAATATCTTAGGAAGTATTTCTCTTACTATTTTCAGATTATGACTATTTTTAAATTTTCAATGATTTATATTTGTATAATGTCAACATTTTAAAATAACTTGTTTGTGTGGTATTGAATGCGCGAGTGATAATGATGTTCAAATCAAGTAATAAATGGTTCTGCATCTGAGTTGTAGGTGAATGACTTACGTAATTAATAAATATAAAAATTGTGGAAACAAATAAATTTTCAGTTAACATGAACGGCTTTGGCTTTGGCCGAACAGGCAATTTCTTAATAGTGTAACGTTTATTTATATGAGTGAAGTGTTCTATCAGAGAAATATTAATAAGTAAAATAACTGTTTATTAAACGATAAATAAATATTTAAAAGATTATAAAAATAACGATCACTATACGTAATTAAACAAATATAAACGCTAATTAAGACTAAAAATATTATTAAATATTTAAACACTAGATTATTTTTTTATTTATTTATTTAAACACAATGCCTTATTTATTTACACGATATTTATATTGAGTATGTTTATATCACTCATTATTTATTTCATAATTTATTTCACACCACTCAACTGTCTGACTTCAACTAACTGAACTCTCTAAATTTATGTAGAAGTTTCGAGAAGCTTCGATGCGATAATGACATCGAATACAAAACTGTAACGGTCAAATATAGGCGCCAAATTCAAACGCAGTTCATAATGCTGCGAACTTAATTTGTATCCCCGTGTATTTCTTACCGAAGAAATGTTCACTCAACTTTAAAGGCCAAGAAATCTTATAAAATTAAATCTCTTATGCAAAGCATTATATGTAGTACATAGGCCGATTCTTTATTTCCAGAGTAGTACAATAATAATTACATAAACTATGCATAGTTTATAATTGTTTAAACAAAAGTACAACGCTACAAAATTCAATGAACGTATGTCTCGATTTGATTCTTCAACTTCGATACGCTGCATACCTTGTGTTGCACTTGACCATTTATGGGCGGGTGAGGAACTATCAACGACATACTGTATTTTGACTTACACCTATAGCATATTAATTTCTAATAAGTGTCTTACTTTACCTTTTCTAGGGTTTTAAACTGTTGCAATTTATTACTGAATAAACAAACTATCCAATTCTTAACAAGAGCTGCTTAATTTCTTTTTCGCACGATCGGGTTATTTTTTATATTTACCGATAGTGTTTCCAAGACAGTAGGTCTTATTTACAAATTACTGAACGGTAAGTGATGTGACTCATGTCGGTAAGTGATGTTCTTCACTTACCATTCAGGAGGCGAGATGGTAAATAACTAAAAACAAAAATCAAAGCTTACTTAAAAAATGACAAATATTTTTTTTAATATGTCAAAATAATTTTCAAATCTTTTTTTTTTAATTTTGTGCATCGATCGTGTAAAAAATAGTATAAGTATCACGAACGTTAAGGAATTACCGTTCTTAATACTAAATATACTACTACAAAATATCTTTTTTTGTCAGTAAAATCAAACTCCCATTTAAAATCTATACTAGGGAATTTAAACTATGAAGTCGCGTCAAATGCAAATTTTAACCTTACTTTTCTGGTCTATTGTCTACGCTCCCGACTGGTCTAGGCCTAGGCTTTTGGCCGGTCCGACTAGTGGCGTCGATCGCGGGCTTGCTACACTCATCAGCGTCGTCTATGCGCAGGCTATAATATGTTTCACTGGGCTGGGACTGGGATACAGAACCATATTCATATTTTCCAATATTTCATTTAGCTCAGTATACGTACTTAGCTGTGTAGCTCTACGTTATTAATTAATTTTTTTAACTAATTAAATTTGATCAATATCAATGTTACTCAAATTAAAAGTGATAATAAATAAATAAGTATGTACACTTTCATACTTAAATTAACCAATATAATAATTATTTAATTTTAATATTTGGTAATTCTACAATCTATAACTTATTTTATGAAAATAGCGTTGTATTCACAATCATCCTCTTTTTATAACAATAATTTTCAAATAAATTAATGTGTTGTAATCTTCAATATTTTTGATTTTTTAACAACTCTATTAAAATTTGTTTAGCCTACTTTATTTAGGGGTCTATGACAATGTTGCTATGCAACCTCTAAATAAACATTTCCAACTCGTAGGGTGGAAGTGTAATATACAGGTGTCCCATAACTTCAGGTACATATTAGAAAGGCATATAGTTTTTAATGTCCTTATTACGGAACAAAAAGAATTTTTTCAAAATTCAAAAATTAGTTTTTGAGGTTTTTGAAGGAAACAGTTTTGGGACACTGGTTGAATAGGTTGTGTGTTTTTTTCATTACATACACATCTCCCAAACTTAATTGGTGTGACAAAGCTTTACGTAATTGCATAAATTAATTTCATTGTTAAATTATTTTATGTAATAGTTATAACTAATTTTACTATTCCAAATATTATAGTATCCAGGGGTACAAAAAATGTTCTTCTTAAGTGAACTACCCTTAATTATAGGAATTTTGAAAAAAATCTTTTTGTTCCGTAATCGGGACATTAAGAACTATATGCCCTTCTAATATGTACCTGCAGTTATGGGACATCCTGTATATTATTACCCACCCAAGAGATTGTCATTACAGTTAGGAATGACGTATTTTCCAGCCTCTAAAAGGTTAGGAATCGACATATTACTATAATAATTGTAAATAAATGTTTTCCTGTTGATTAGATGTGATATATTTGCAACCTCTAAATAAACATTTCCAACCCGTAGGGTGGAAGTGTAATATATATTATTACCCACCCAAGAGATTGTCATTACAGTTAGCAATGACATATTACTATAATAATTGTAAATAAATGTTTTTCTGTTGATTAGATGTGATATATTTGCATAAAATGAATTCAGGCAGATACGATCGAGATACCTACTAAATATTTACTTGTTTAAGTATTAATAATATTGATTTTTAGACAAAATGCATATTTTATAAAAATTGATACCGTTGCTTGTTTAAAACCATTTGATTGTTGATTTAAATCTGCCTAATCCTATTTTCAAAACAAACTGCATTTATTCAGACAAGATTCTTTGTGAATCTGCAAAATTTCACATTTTTTTTAGTAAGCTTTGCCGTTATGGTAAAATAGAAAACGTTTTAACTTTATTAATACGTACATAAACAGTATTAACGAAGTTTAATCTATATTGTTATAATTTATTGATTTCCCAATATGTGTTTGCTTTTACATTTTCATTATATTAGTATTTTGATGAAAAGCCATATGTATGTTAAAATAAATTCGTTAATGTGATTAAGTAAATGCCATGAATTCGTAATGTAATTTTAGTTTTGGAATAAACAGCTTGTGAAATCAGGAAATGCTTGTGAGTATGATGGTTTATTTTAACACAAAGCACCCAGGGGAATTTTCCATGGCATAACTTGATAGTTATTTGTGCAGGTCAGCATCAGAGGAAAATGCAAATAATATATGCAGGCTATTTATAATATTATGAGGAAATGGTTGTAAACTTTTAATTTATGCGTTGACTCGCGTGATATTTCATGTTACCGCAAATAATAAATAATAAAGGTGATATTAATGGGTGCATAAGGGAATAATTATTCTTTACAATACGATTTCTTATACTAATTAATTCTAACGTGACCCTAGTATGTTTATTATTTATTTTATTTTTCTGTTTTAGGTGAGTTCGAAGTTTTTCACTGATAACCTTAACTGAAATAGGTAGGTTTCAATCTGATATTTAAGAGACATTCAGGCCTATTCTGTAACTCAGTGGTTAATTTTTAACGACTGGTTAAATATTTTAACTATGGCCCTATTTTGTAACTTGGTGGTTAATTTTTAACCAGTGGTTAAATTTTTTATCCAATAGTTATTGATTTGACAACTAAAAATCCCTTTTTTTGTTATACGTCAACACTTGGGGCCCTGTTCTGTAACTTGGTGGTTAATTTTTAACCAATAGTTAAAATTTTTATCCAATAGTTATTGATTTGACAACTAAAAATCCCTTTTTGTTATACGGCAACATACTCGATTGGTTAAAAAAATTAACCCATGGTTAAATATTAACCACTGAGATACAGAATAGGCCCCTAAAGGATGTTAATACAAACAAAAATTGTATTTTTAGTTGTTAAATCAATATCGATTATATAATTTTTTTAACCAGTTCTGATAAATTGACTACTGAGTTAAAGAATAGGCCTGATTATGGTTAATTTCACCGAATTTCATAGGATTGGCATATAATAATAAAACGCTCAACAAGTACTTTTTTTGTCTGATTAACAATAAAAAAAGTTTTTTGTATGATAATCAAAATCAGTCACACATATGAAAAGGTAATAATATTATGTATATTTAAAGTTAGATTATGTATTTAACCTTAACGAAAACGGTTTTCATAGAACATATTACAAATTTTCCAAGCATAAAGTAATTTGTGGTAAGCAGTTAACCATATATGTCGAATCTTCTAGTGTTGGACAAATTAATCCGAAGCATCCCGCGCGGTTGAATTCCCGCGGTCGAAATCCCACTGGGTCGAAATGTACCCACACCACTTTGTCCGTTCTACAGAAAATCAAATATTTCCAAGCCGTCGAATCCCACCCGGTCGAATTGTTACACGATACAAATCCTTCGCTCCCGTACCGCTCTCTTTATCGATCGTATTACATTCTAGCAATCTATGTTTCGTGGTAGTTCCGCGTCAAAGATAATATATTAAAAAAAATTAAACATATATTATACAACAAACTATTTAATGAATGAAGCAGGAAAAGAATTTACCTATACATTTTAAGTAAAATTATTGATTTTAGATTAGCTGTCATATTATGTGAATAAGCAGTTCATTCTTTATTTCAGTTGTAAAATTATGTGTTACTGTGTCTATTATAAAACTTATGTTGCTTTTATTTCCAAATATATTTTCTTCCACTCCGCATATTTTGACAATAACGGTAACTTGATGTATCTACACTATGCATAATTGTCTACTTGAAAATAAATTTTATTATTTTATAATATTAAATAACTACTAAACTATTATGTTTACTTAAAATGTATAGGTAAATTCTTTTCCTGCTTCATTCATTAAATAGTTCGTTGTATGATAATATAATATGTTTTAAAATTTCTTTTTAATATATTATCTTTAACGCGGAACTACCACGAAGCATTAGATTGTTAGAATGCAATACGATCGATAAAGAGAGTGGTACGGGAGCGAGGGATTTGTATCGTGTAACATAACATTTCGACCGAGTGGGATTCGACGGTGTGGAAATATTTGAATTTCTATAGAACGGACAAAATGGTGAGGGTACATTTCGACCAAATGAGTTTTCGACTGCGTGGAATGTCGACCTGTGGGATTTCGATCGCGCGGAACGTACTCAATTAATCCATACATTGCTAAATTTTAGTTGCTTCAGCCAACCAACGGTTCTCCTGAAATGTTTGTAGTAATTTTAATGGTAAATCCGAGCGTAAATCAATTCGGGAAATAGAAATTTGGCTTATTTGAGACAAAATCAACACAGTAATTAAGTAATTCCTTTATAGAGACTCCTAGAATGATAAATTTACATAACGAAAAAATAACTAGTTATTATTAAACTATTCTTCAAATTATAAGAAAATTAAAATTACACAACTTGACAACTTCATTATATAAATACTGATTTATAAGTGTTTATAAAAAGATTGTGCTGATTCATGTAATTTGTTTTTATTTGGCAAACTTTTAAAATAATTATTTACCATACTGTAGTTTTTATTAGTTTGAAAATAATTACCTATACATGTTTATATATACTTGTATTGTTTATTTTTTGAGTAATATTTAATCTATGTGCTATTATTAAAGTAAAATATATTTAATAACTTTAACCACAAAGTTAATTTATTTAAAGGAAGTTGTTCATTATTTTTGAAAACTCATAATACGTAGGTATATCTGTTTAGATATTTTTGCGGTTATAATATATTGTTGTAATTTATAATTCTTAGTGATAGTAATTATTATATACCATAGCAAATTTATTTATTGTCGGCTTCAGAGTACAAACAAAAACATATTTCGCTGTAGATAATGCAGTAGCTTCACAATACAAATGGCGAAGTCGGCTTGGAGTTTTGATTACTTAGGGCGTACAGCATCTCTAATTCCTAATTGCTTCCAACGTTTAACATTGGCTTCATTACAAAACATACCTCCAGCTTCTGATCTGCTAATTTTGTCCCGTTGCTGTTTCCTGTTAACACTACATTTCATTTAAAGATAGTTCGTGGTGACAAGGCAGAAGTTTTTTGCGTACACTGAAAATGTATCATTAGGTCTGTTCGTTTGTATTACACTAACTTGTACAACATGTACTGAGTATTCGTAATTAGTGCAGTTTAAGACAAAATAGTACACACTTATTTTCTAAATTCAAACCAGACGAACACAAATTAGACAAGTTACTGCAGATTATAGGATAACTAGCAAGAATAAAAATAGTTTTCCTACAACCGTGCGTGAAAAGTACTTTTCACGCACTCATTACAGTGTGTAAAGTGTTACTTTTCAAGCATAAGTGCGTGGAAAGTACTTTTCACGCACTAGTGCTTGAAAAGTAAATAAGCGTTGCTAGGCAACATTAAAATTCGGTTAATTTACCGGTTAAGTATATAATTAGGTAGTAAATAATAATGAAAGTAATAAAATTTATTAAGAAATATGAATATACACTGTAAATGAAACAAATCTAATATTTTATTAACAGATTAAGTACTAATCTAATTTTTAGAACATTAACATTTTTTTGACAGGTATTCTAACCTAATTTTTAATATTAATATTAAATGTACAATTTGTACATTATAAAAGACTAATCATCGTCTGTCTGAGATTCTTCCAAGTGTTTAAGTTACATTTTGTACAGTGTTATGAGAAAGAGTACTAACAGTATTTGAAGCTGCTGGATGCCTGTACAGTTAGTATAATGAGAAACATCAATACTATTTCGGTTGTAGGAAAAATGTTGTATGCAACACGTGTGTAAAATAGTATTTTTTGTCTCATGCTAAAATTTAAACATTGCACTCGACCAAAAAAGTACTACTTTACACACTTGTTTCATAAAAAAATATTGGTTTGACATAAACCATACAATAATTATTTGATTTAAATACCATCGTCACGGGATAAACATTAGTACAGAGGGCAATGTAGTAAATAATTACGTGTCCGTAACTCTACGACATACATTATTACAATTTGTGGTGTGTTAGAAAGTAATACCACCATTTATGAATATCTGACACCACATAAATTAAATAGACATAAATCAAATAATCTTTCTCTTTCTAATTCAAAATGTTGATAAGCTTGACTTGAATAGTCATCTTTCGTGAATAATAGTATGTATTAAAAATTAAATGACGAGTGGTATTATGCTATGCTGGCCACATCATATTTTTATTAGATTTGGGAGGGAGAAATATTATTTTGGGATAAAACCCATTCTGAATCTGATTTATTTTTGTTTGAACACTAATTTCTTAAATAAAAGCACGGAATATCGAAATAACACAAAAAATAAGTAACTAATAAGCAACAACTAGTAATCGATAAAGAAGGGGATTCCCCTAATATGTCAAGAAACAAGAAATATCAAGAATTCTTGAAACAAGACAAGAATTACGTCGCCAAGAAATGAGCAAGACAAGAAATTTTTATTTTCTTGTCTTGAAAATCAAGCCAAGACAAGAAATGCTTGTCTTGATGAAACACTCCATAATTGTTATTACTCGTGCACTCTCCACGCCAGCAGTAAGCACCCGCACGGTGCAAATATTTCATCGTTACCGATGTCTGTGTACAAAGCAGATTGGCACACCCAGCAATAGGTAATAAACCGTGATGATATATTTCATTATTTATTTATTTATTACTCGTGGCCAACAAAATATAAACTATAAAATACGAATCAATATAATATTCCATTAAATATTTTCAATAATTTTTGTATTTTTGTTGTTTAACACAAGGGAACATATATAAATTATAGATACATCGTTGGAAAGTTAAAAAAATCCGCTTTTCAATGGTGCAACTTTCCATTATGGCGCCCATATAAAAATTGTAACTTTGGCACCACAACTTGAAATGTAACAGTTATAAAAAAAATTGAGCATTGGAATTTGGATTAGCATAAAAATGTGCTCATACTTCGATGTTATTTGCAATAATAAAATACTGCAACATATTTTATTTTCGCTTATATCTAGGGACACATGATTTTTTTCTCATTTTGGTTAAATAATTTACCTTTAGAATAGCCTCCTAATGGGGCAACTTTTGTCTTAACCGAGTTCGTATCTAAGAATTCTCAAGATCCTCATTTTAGACACGTTATCCTGGACAGGTTATGTATATAATTTAAAATACATTATTCCTGATCCAATTTGTTAATAACTTACCACTTTTGCAGGGGCGGACCGTGAACTTTGAGGGCACTGGGCTAATACTGCTTGGGGGCCCATCTAATTAACCATTTACCCACCATGCATTTTCTCAATAAACTGTTATAGTATTTTTTTTAATGGAGCACTATGTTTTGGGGTATATTTAGTCAAAGAGATTAATAAAATTAGCTTTTATTGCAACATATATGAATAGCAAAAGGTGACATTAATATTTTAAAGGCAAATTTAAAGCTATATGCCGAAAAAAGGCTTAAGAGACAATTTTAATATCATGCATAAGAACCACCCAACAAATAATTCGCGTCTTGTAAGAGAATGGCTATTGTATAATATTAAAAATAAGCTGAATCAGCCCACTGTCGTCGGACTTAACCCAATTGAGCAAATGCAAGAAATTCTTAAATAAACAAGAATATTTTATTTTAGTTATTTAAATTTGAGGATTTCGACCTAGGTCACTAATCCTTGTACAATATATATATATATATATATATATATATATATATATATTATTGTATCAATCAGTATTTGTGTAATTGATGTTCTTGACTTATGTCTTCTATAAGAAGTAATAAATTCGAAGAAAAATATTGAATGTAGCAAAAAAATAAAAATAAAAAGAATGTGATATACATGACTTCATCATTGTTTCGAAGAATAAGCATAGAAAAGTGCAGGGGGAATTTAGGCATGGGCTTTATGGCCTGCAGCCCAGGGCCCCGCAGATACAAAGGGCCTCTCTCTTTGGATAATTGGTATAATTAATTATTTTTTAAGAATAAATGTTTTTTTTTCTTTTCTTTTTTGTATTTATTCTTGACTTAAGAATTTGATTTGATAGTTGTCGTATAATAATAGTTACAATCTATTTTAGAAAAATATAGTCTAAAGTCCAATTTATTTCACTTTTCAATGAAAAATAAACAAATAATACAGTTGTTATTTTAAGGGGTAAACATTGAAAATATTCATAATTTTATGACAAAAAAATCTCCGTACGGTAACCAAAACATTAAAATTATAATCTGTTTATAGGTATATGTTATACAGGGTGGGGCAGAAAAACCTATCCGATTTCAAAACGTTATAAAATTAAAACCACTCAACTTGTCAAAAAAATTTTTTATTAACATATCGCAAATTTTATGCCATTTTTAAATTTAAGTTTTGAAAAGCACATCACTCAAATGTCGTCCTTGGGAGCGGATACACTGATTTAGGCGCTCGCGGTAGCTTTCCATGACTTTCACCGTCATTTCCACAGGAATTTCTTCAATTGCCCGAGCAATTTCCCTTCGTAAAGCAAGACGGGTCCTTGGTCGATGCTGGTAAACCTTCGATTTGAGGTAACCCCAAAGGAAGAAGTCACATGGAGTGAGATCCGGTGAGCGCGGCGGCCAGCCAAGATCACCTCTCAGGGAAATGAGGCGACCGGGAAACAGTTCCCTGAGAATGTCCATTGATCGTCGCGATGTGTGGGCGGTTGCACCATCCTGTTGAAACCACACATTTTCCACGCCATTTTCTTCCATTTTGGGTCTAAGAAAATTTTCCAGCATGAAACAATAGCGCTCGCTGTTGACCGTTACGGTTTGCCCATTTTCTTCAAAAAAGTAAGGCCCCCAGACGCCTAGGCGGGAAAGAGCACACCACACAGTCACTTTTGGGCTATGGAGGGGTTCCTGATGGATTTCTCGAGGATTTTCGTCACTCCAATATCGAAAATCCTGCCTGTTAACGGCACCACAAAGGTGAAAATGGGCTTCGTCCGTGAAGAGCACAACATCGTCGTTTGGGAGTTCTCGGAGATCGCGACACAGGTTCGTACGGGTTTCAAAATCCCTTTCACTTAATTCCTGTGCAACAACCATTTTGTAGGGATGCATTTTGAGGTCCCGGTGCAAAATGCGCCGAATACTGCGGTTGGAAATCGCCAAAGCGAGCGAATGTTTTCGCGCCGAACGACGCGGGGAACGTTCAATCGCGGCTCTCACATTGGCCACGTTTTCAGGTCCTGTTGCTGTCCTGGGACGTCCAGGCGACTTCATTTTCAATGCTGAACTCGTCTGTCTAAAATTTGACACCCACACTTTAATCGTAGCGTGATGTGGAACAGGATCATGACGCCCGAGTCCGAAATGAATTCGAAAAGCACGTTGTGTAGCAATTATCGAACCGCCGCATTCGATAAACCGCTCAATAACAAAAGCACGATGTTCACCAGACCAAGGCATGTTGACTACTGACAAATGGCATAAAACCGGCTTTCTAACGGTTTTTACCCCACTACTCTACCTGCTCCCTCTTCTGGGAAAAAGGGATTTGAAATCGGTTAGGTTTTTCTGCCCCACCCTGTATAAGGAAAGTAACTAAATAATGACCCAATGAATCTACCAAATTTTTGGTCCCCGCCAGCGTTATACTCTGTTATTCTTCTTCTCCTTGTAGTTTATTTTTTAATTCTTCTTTAGTTTAAGTTAGATATTCTTGTTCTCTTGTGTGAGTTTAGTTTGTCCGATTCTAAGTCTTGATATTACGATTTGCAGTTTGCGCTCTTCAGGTACTTGCCACCTTTTGGTTTCGTCTTTAATATCTCTTAATTTGTTGTTGGTCTTTTGATTCCAGCTGTTCGTACATTCCTTCTTGATATGATTTTGTATTTCTGCTTTTAGGTCTTCGGGTGGAATGCTAATACTCTCTATCTCTGTCTTTGTTGTACCTTTTCTCGCTGCTTCGTCAACTTCATCGTTTCCCTTTATATTTACGTGTGATGGGATCCACATAAAATTTATTTTGATTTGTAAATGTCGTCTAGCATTTTCTACACTTTCTTGGATTTTTGTATTAAATGAGGTTTTGTATTTCTATTGTTTATTTCTTGGATGACACTGAGGGAGTCTGTGTAAATAAAGTACTTTTCTTTTGTTCTTGTTAGGGGTCGGCAAACTTTTTTTGGAAAGGGCTAATTATAAAAATTTTAAAGATCTGGGGGCCAGACATGTTAGAATATATATTTTACTGTCCTAACGATGAATCTAATAAAAAAAATTATTACTATAAATTTTTTATTCGCAAAATATTTGCAATTACAAAATATGTATTAATAATAACATGTATGTATAATATATATATATATATATATATATATATATATATATATATATATATATATATATATATATGTATATATACCGGGTGGCGCTCGAAATCCGTTACATAGGCATTTAACATGGGAAAACCATTTTTCCAGGTGCATTGCTTCCCAAATTATTTTAGAAAAAAAATCTTCAAATAAAAGTTGTAGAACATAAAATTTTGCATTTGATTCAATAAGCAAAATTAATTTTGCATGCTTTGTAACAGCAGAAATTAGGTATGAAAATGTCGAAACTCTACTCAAAAGTAGTGGTAGCCATGGAATTAACAAAAAGCTTAACAAACAAACGTGTGTTTATCTGTCATAACATTTAATTTAGTTTTTATTATTTAATAAAATAATCACAACGTAAAATTCTTAAGCAGAATAATAATTTAATTCTTCTATACTGTTCAAATACTTATTTTTCTTGACAAAAATCACAATATTTGACATTTAAAGCATCACATTTGTTTGCCTTTTTTGTTTTAGTTCCATGGCTAGCACTATTAAACTGAAATTTTCAAAATTTTCATATTCAATTTCAGGAGTTATTAAACATACGAAAAGAAATTTGTTTACAGATTTACATGCTGAATTTTATATTCTACAACTTTTATTTGAAGATTTTTTTTCTAAAATAATTTGGGGAGCATCGCGCTAGGGAAAACGGTTTTCACATGTTAAATGACTATGTAACGGATTTCGAGCGCCACCCGGTATATATATATATATATATATATATATATATATATATATATATATATATATATATATATATATATATATATATATATATATATATTGTACCTATACTCGTACAATGGTAACTATAAATTGCACAGTTTCATTTATTAATTGTCGGACCCCGAGAGTGTCCGGGGGCCCAGGAGGGCCAGTGTAGTGAATAGCGATGAAGGTAGCGCCACTTGCGATCATCTTTCACAACTTTTCAACTCGACTATTGGCCATTGCGTTAAAGCGCATAATTTAATTTAATTTTAATTTTTTAACGTAAAATAACAATATTTATCCGCGGGCCGGATAAAAATAGATGGCGGGCCGGATTTGGCCCGCGGGCCGTAGTCTGCCGACCCCTGCATGGCTTTGAATAAGCTGTATGTTTCCGCGGTAAAAATTGATGTTTCTCTTGGAAGATGGAAATTATAGGTATTTTGACCTACTTTGAAGGCAGCGCCAGTTTCGTTGTTAATGCGGGATCCATTGGTAAAAATTTGGAGGTGGTCTGTGTGTTCTCCTTGGTGTTTTTTAAACAAATTTTGGTAGAGCTCTTTAGATGTGTTATTTTTGTTGAATTTTGTTAGGAATAAGTTTGGGGGATGAATGTAGATAGTCCAGGGTGGCAGGAAGGATGTGTTGTAGGTCGTCGTGTATTGCCTGTTGCACAGGTGTTCGGTTTTTAAATGTGACTAAGTTTTCCTTTTTCTGGAGAAATTGGACAAAGGTTGGAATTTTAGGATTACTTGCTAACTTTATCATATATGTTGTTCTAAGTGCTTTTCTTCTAAAACTAAGTGGACATTCTCCTGCTTCGCATACCCGACTGTCTATGGGGCTTGTTCTGTACGCACCTGTGGCTATTCTGATAGCAGCATTTTGGATACATTCTAGTATTTGTAGTACGCTTGTCTTTGCGCTTGAAAAGGAAATACTTCCGTAGTCCAATTTTGATCCAATTAGACTTTTGTAGATATTAAGAATAGAGTGTCTATTGGCACCTCATTTACGGTGAGCCAGCTTTTTTAATATGTTTTGTCTTTGGGTACATTCTGTTTTTGTGTAGTTTATATGATCTTTCCATGTGAGCTTTTTGTCGATAATAACTCCTAAAAACTTTATTCTGCTTACAAAAGGAATTACTGAGTTTTCTATTTTCAGTTGTATGTGCGTATTGCAAAAAAGCAGAACCCAAAACCTGCGACACCTGTTCCACTGCAATGTCCGTGAAGCACATCATTGAAGAACGTACCAAATATACAACATACAGACAAAAGCACAAGATCCCGACCACACTGAAAGAAGCACTGGGCAACAACATCGACAACACAAACAATCTCATAAATTTCCTGATAGAGATAGACGTACAAATCAAATATAAAATGCAATTACACAAATACTGATTGATACAATAATATATATATATATATATATATATATATATATATATATATATATATATATATATATATATATATATATATATATATACCGGGTGGCGCTCGAAATCCGTTACATAGTCATTTAACATGTGAAAACCGTTTTCCCTAGCGCGATGCTCCCCAAATTATTTTAGAAAAAAAATCTTCAAATAAAAGTTGTAGAATATAAAATTCAGCATGTAAATCTGTAAACAAATTTCTTTTCGTATGTTTAATAACTTCAGAAATTGAATATGAAAATTTTGAAAATTTCAGTTTAATAGTGCTAGCCATGGATCTAAAACAAAAAAGGCAAACAAATGTGATGCTTTAAATGTCAAATATTGTGATTTTTGTCAAGAAAAATAAGTATTTGAACAGTATAGAAGAATTAAATTATTATTCTGCTTAAGAATTTTACGTTGTGATTATTTTATTAAATAATAAAAACTAAATTAAATGTTATGACAGATAAACACACGTTTGTTTGTTAAGCTTTTTGTTAATTCCATGGCTACCACTACTTTTGAGTAGAGTTTCGACATTTTCATACCTAATTTCTGCTGTTACAAAGCATGCAAAATTAATTTTGCTTATTGAATCAAATGCAAAATTTTATGTTCTACAACTTTTATTTGAAGATTTTTTTTCTAAAATAATTTGGGAAGCAATGCACCTGGAAAAATGGTTTTCCCATGTTAAATGCCTATGTAACGGATTTCGAGCGCCACCCGGTATATATATATATATATATATATATATATATATATATATATATATATATATATATATATATATTATACATACATGTTATTATTAATACATATTTTGTAATTGCAAATATTTTGCGAATAAAAAATTTATAGTAATAATTTTTTTTATTAGATTCATCGTTAGGACAGTAAAATATATATTCTAACATGTCTGGTCCCCAGATCTATAAAATTTTTATAATTAGCCCTTTCCAAAAAAAGTTTGCCGACCCCTAACAAGAACAAAAGAAAAGTACTTTATTTACACAGACTCCCTCAGTGTCATCCAAGAAATAAACAATAGAAATACAAAACCTCATTTAATACAAAAAATCCAAGAAAGTGTAGAAAATGCTAGACGACATTTACAAATCAAAATAAATTTTATGTGGATCCCATCACACGTAAATATAAAGGGAAACGATGAAGTTGACGAAGCAGCGAGAAAAGGTACAACAAAGACAGAGATAGAGAGTATTAGCATTCCACCCGAAGACCTAAAAGCAGAAATACAAAATCATATCAAGAAGGAATGTACGAACAGCTGGAATCAAAAGACCAACAACAAATTAAGAGATATTAAAGACGAAACCAAAAGGTGGCAAGTACCTGAAGAGCGCAAACTGCAAATCGTAATATCAAGACTTAGAATCGGACAAACTAAACTCACACAAGAGAACAAGAATATCTAACTTAAACTAAAGAAGAATTAAAAAATAAACTACAAGGAGAAGAAGAATAACAGAGTATAACGCTGGCGGGGACCAAAAATTTGGTAGATTCATTGGGTCATTATTTAGTTACTTTCCTTATATAACATATACTTATAAACAGATTATAATTTTAATGTTTTGGTTATCGTACGGAGATTTTTTTGTCATAAAATTATGAATATTTTCAATGTTTACCCCTTAAAATAACAACTGTATTATTTGTTTATTTTTCATTGAAAAGTGAAATAAATTGGACTTTAGACTATATTTTTCTAAAATAGATTGTAACTATTATTATACGACAACTATCAAATCAAATTCTTAAGTCAAGAATAAATACAAAAAAGAAAAGAAAAAAAAACATTTATTCTTAAAAAATAATTAATTATACCAATTATCCAAAGAGAGAGGCCCTTTGTATCTGCGGGGCCCTGGGCTGCAGGCCATAAAGCCCATGCCTAAATTCCCCCTGCACTTTTCTATGCTTATTCTTCGAAACAATGATGAAGTCATGTATATCACATTCTTTTAATTTTTATTTTTTTGCTACATTCAATATTTTTCTTCGAATTTATTACTTCTTATAGAAGACATAAGTCAAGAACATCCTGTTTTGAGTTCTGCCTTATCATACTATCGAATAGTATTTTTATATCAAAATATGCTTTAGTACGTTAGTTCTTCGAATTACCAAACATAGCAATCACTATCTTCGTTATCGTTATCGCAAGCAAATGGTAGTTGACAATAAAATGTTTAGTGATTTATTTCCGTTGGTCCGGCTGAAACTTGGGCTGCAATAATAATCTCGGAACTTGGATATTAGATTTAAACAATGATTTATGAGTAATTATTTATTATACAAAAAGTTTATATTTATTGCACGAGTTGTCCAGGTTGCGACATGAGACGTGACATCCTCCATCCTATGTGAAAACTTGTCATGGAATACTTTTTTCGATAAATCTTGACTAAATCTAACATTGCGTTAAGGGATTTATCAAAACAGCAGGAAGTTAAAAAAAACCGTGTCATTATGTTCTTTAATCTTCGATACACACTTTAAGCGTAGACTCAGGGTAGATATTCTCAAATCGTACAAGCAGACAATGCACATCATGACAAGAATTTGAGTAATTGCTCTTAAGGAAGCACCACCTTTTTTTACAGGAAGTATGCACTTATTTGCGTAAAAAATACAAATTCTGAAAGCTTGGAGTGTCTAGATTTTAATGATTTCAAATAATAATAGGTAACCGTGTAATATTAATATATTTAATAATAAAAACGGTTAACGTAAAAATCTTTTTCTACAGTCTATATACAAAGTAGCCATTTGCGCTCTGTTTTGTCAACGCAAAATATCACTTTGCCGCTCATGTGCGACAAAGTAGAAAAAATTCTCGCTGTCCAAATTTCTAACTATACAATGTTGAGAAATGTCACTTGTCTACATTCTTTATAGAAACGTTTAGTCAGGAACTAATGGCACTGTAGCTACACATTTATCACCTTCACAAGTCAATCTGACATATAACTGCTCTGTCGGTAATTTTCTACAGTCACCACAATGGGGTACTCCACCATAAAAAATAATAAAGTGTGCACTTTGTACTTAGACTTATATGACTTCAAGAATGTTTTGGCTTTCGTTTTTACAAAAAATTAATGCCAATTTCGTAATGAATAAGTTTTGCATAATTTATTTGTTTTAAGTACATTAAACTAGTGAAGTGGAAAAGTAGATGTCCATTGGGAGCGTTCACGCCAATCTTTTGCATGTGGCAGCACAAGTGTTCACAAAATTTATTTTATATTTAATTTGAATTTATCGTAATTTTCCATTCTTCTTGAGCTATTGCTTCATTCTAATCTATGCATTTTATACTTTCGTTTTTGCAAGTAAATGCCCAATTTTATTTTCACAGCAGTACGGCATTTTGTGTGGTTATATAATATATATCGACAGAGCAGTTATGTCAGATCGACTTGTGAAGGCGGTAAATGTGTAGCTACAGTGCTAATAGTGCTATTAGTTCCTGACTAAACGTTTCTATTAAGAATGTAGATAAGTGACATTTCTCAACATTGTATAGTTAGAAATTTGGACAGCGAGAATTTTGTCTACTTTGTCGCACATGAGCGGCAAAGTGACATTTTGCGTTCACAAAACAGAGCGCAAATGGCTACTTTGTATATAGACTGTAGAAAAAGATTTTTACGTTAACCGTTTTTGCAAGAAAGTATAGATTATTGGCGCTTGATTCAAATTATAAAATTAGATTTGTACAGTATAGTGTATAGTACCGTATACCAGCCGTCCGGCGACAAAGTAAATGCGACGTTGCCAAATTGTGGTGCTGTACTACTCATTCACTACACTTTTTTATTATAATTTGCTTTTTATTTAATAATAAAAAATAATGCTCACTCATGATTATAATTTAATGTTAAATTAAAAATATGTATTTTATAACCATTTACTACAATCATTACGGATGATTTTTTACTCCTATTTGTACAACTCTCAATTGACTAGGAGTAGGGAATATCTAAAGAATCACCTTAACAGTCAATTAGAAATAAAATGTAGAATCGATGTTTAAGCGTAATTTGTAAAAGTTACACATGTGTTAATTTTTCAAAGCGATATTTTACAAGCAACCACCAAGCCGACCAAAAAAATTGACCAACCCTGATGCACACTCATACACTAAGCAAGAATTTAATTCCGAGCTATTGATACAAAACTGTAACACTCCCATGAGCGCTTCCTTAATAAGTAAATATTTCATGCTTTAAATTTTAAATTACACTCCATATGCGAATCGATCCGAGAGCGATTACTCTAGTACTTAGAGTCTACATAAATAATACATTTTACCAGAAATAGATATAAAAATGATAATCGTATATCCTTATACATGTGAGAGTAGTTGGTGGATCTCACAGCTACTGCACACAAACAATCGCCCTGCTGCAGACCTGTCAACCAGCACATAATGGGAAAGTCTGCAAACCGAACCGTGAGCAGTGATTCCGGAACAGCTGTTCCGGTGCCAGTTAATCAATCTCGAGCACCCAGATCCAGATCATTCCCAACACCAACAGCCTGCTAATGGGGATTATTTACTACAAGAAAGGGAACAACAATGACATGGGGGACGTTGTAAGTGCTAAGTTTTCGGGAGGTTTTAAAAGTTAAAACTGGAAATGGTTATTGATTTTGAATAAAACAATGCCTACTCAGTTCTTACATTTTGTTCAATTTTTGACGTGTGATGCAGAGGTTAATACACGTGAAAATTTGCACGAAAAGCGGGAAGTAACAGATAAATAATATAATAATTTGGATATAAATATAGATACATAGTTTTGCATTGTAACTAGAAAAGTGGATTGAATACTCAAATGTTAATAATATTGACAATGGGGGAGTTTTAGATTTTTTTTATATATTAAAATATTTTTAAATTAAAGCGCTTTTACTTTTATATTTTTTAAATTTTAAAAAATACCTACCGAAAAAGAAATGTTAAACTTTTGCAATATTTTCTTTCCGCCATTATTGCGTACATAAAATCAAATACATATGTACGAATTAGTTCTCGACATACGTGCCGAAAACTTGGTTCATAGAAAGAGACAGAAGCAAAACACGGCCACTTGTTTATGTTTACATTTGACACATGACAATTTAATTTCTGTGTTTATCGTTTCTTCTAGGTTCTACGTTTACATACATACATAAAATCACACATTTCCCACATAGTGGGTTAGCATAAACCCGAAACAATATTAATAACATCAACCACAAAAATAATCACTCTCTCTTTCAAAAATATTCTTACTAACCTGTCATCATACAACAAATATTCCTCACTCTTAACACGTTTACATACTTAAAATCAATTAATTTGCATTTTGTGATTTAACATTGAATTTGATGTTTCAATATCAAATATAGATGACATACGTTCATGATTTCATTCTAAACTAGCGTTGGTAGCGGACAACTACGGCGAACCAAAGATGCCGCTTACGGCATCGTATTGCGGACAATTTAACTAATGATAAATTTAATAGGTAACGTTTGTACAAAAATACGCTATATTTTATTAGTTTTATTGCATTAATAGTAATATTCCATGTATAATATTGCAGTAATGTGGAAAAATCATTACATTTCAACATAACTGAACTCCCCCATTCCACTCACAATCAGACGTCTAATTATATCACAGTATTTTGGTGAATTAATCACATTCAAATTACACTGACAATTTTTACTAGTGAAAATTGGCGCTTTAATTTAACGACTAGACGTTGCTTAGACACAACGTCTGTAAATATTTCTTGAATGACAGGTATTTCAGTTATTAAAAAAAAATATATGTCATCACGGCTTATTACCCATTGCTGGGTGCGCCAATCTGCTTTGTACACAGATATCGGTAATGATGAAACATTTGCTCCGTGCGGGCGCTTACCAGGCGTTACCTCACGGGCACTCATTACTGGCGTGGAGAGTGCACCACAGGGGTCAACTTTTGTGCCATTTAAAACCCGGTTCCCCAGATTCGCGACCTGAAACTCAGGTAAATAATAATAATTGAATAAATGTATATTTCGAGGAATTGTCATGCTGAATACCATTCGTGACTAGAATCTTACCGGTAATTTATGCCTAGCTCACTCCTGCTTGTTGGTTTAGAAAATCGACACTCGTGCTGTCGCATTCGTTTCAATTTTCGTCGAAACAAGCAGTCGTGATCATAACGGCAAGAATTGCCGGTAAAATTCTAGTCACTAGTGGTATTATATATGACTCTACAACTCATCGGAAAATAGACTAATTAGATAGCTCAATTTTTCTTAGTTACGCTGTATAACATTGGTTATTTGCGTTGCTAAGTTGTGTTTCGCGACGCAAACAAATGAATCATATGTAATCAAATCATCCATGGATATAAATAAACAAGTAATATTTTTGACATTTCGTAAAAATATAGTTGGTTGTTTTGTTGTATAGTCTTAATATATACAACTCGGGCTTCGAAAATCATCTGAATATACATCGGACTCGATGTATTACCTGAAAACACATCTCGTCCTTTCAACTGAATATTCGATTATCTTCAAAGCTCTTGTTGTATAACTATTGACTATATTATTCATTAAATTACAGACCAATAAGAATGCATGATTTTCCTTAGTTACTACGTATTACAGCGATTATTATTAGTAAGTAACCATTGTGAATGAATATATGAACCTTTTGCATATGTATATTCGAATAAATCAATATTCGTATTTACAGGTACGTTTGGGTATTTTATTCTGTGTACTGTCTATGTCATTCTGAATTCTATTTATAAAGCGTATAAAGTACAATCTTTTTCCTTCGAACATAGTATCGAGTACACAAATGAATCTATAGTTTGACTTTGAGGAAAAAATCATAAATATGTGATAGATATCTAAAATGACATTGCGACAGCCCCGAATGCACCGAAACTAATAATTGAACGCACTGAACGTATAGTCCTAAAGTTTTGAAAAAAAAAAAAAATTAGTTACTGATAACTTTATTAAAACTCTTACTTTTTAAACTAATTCTTACAACAATTAACAATAAGTATAACAATTAATATTTAACATTTAAATTATAGATAATGGACAATTATCTTCAATGGCCCTTAAATTTCTTCTGACTTGCCCCATCATCCTCTGGACAACATGTGGATCGATTTCTCGAATCTTTTGGTAAATGCGACGTCGTAATTGTTCTTCATTTACAGCTTTCCATCCCTTGTCGTACACTTTTCTGGTCAATATTGACCAAAATTCTTCTATTAGTCGAGTTTGAGGTACATTGGGTGGATTGTTCAATTTCGGAACAAAGCTTACGTTTTCTTTATACCAGTCTCTAGTTATTCTGGCGTAATGGCATGAAGCTAGATCAGGCCAATCATCATTGGTGTGATGTGTATTTAAAAATTGAAGCAATTTAGAGAGGCGTCTTTGAATATAAAGTTCTGCAGTTAAGGCTTCTCCTCGAACACGACCAATGTACGGCTGCGAGATATATCCGGCTTCAGAAATGGCACACCATACTAAAATTATATCCTCAAATTTAGATTTACCTTTGAACTTGACATTATCTGGTGTGTTTTCCATGTCATTAACAAATAAAATATTTCTCGTCATCCACTACAATAAGTTTATTGAGAAAATGAATGCGCCTTAACGCAGGACAACATCTAGGGATTCTTTCTAATTGGGCCACAGTATATTTTGGTGCCTTTCTTCTTTTTCGAAACACCACGTTATTTCGAGAAAGTGTTCTAAAAGCAGTGGTTTTCGAAACATCGAATCTTCTGGCTACAGTTCTTTGTGGCACTCCAACTTTGCCTTTAACGGCTCCAATTTATCTTTGTTCTCTCATATAGTCGACCACTTTTAGGCAAATTAATACAGGGTATACCTTCTTCACTATCTTCTATTGTCCTATAAATTGTTGCCACAGAGATATTGTGCTCTAGATAAACTACAACAATATCACACTTAGGCATTCGCCCGCAACAAGATTGTAAATTCCTTTACGAATATCTAGCTTATATGATATTTTGCTGCATCAAATCGAAAAAACTAAACTGTCAAAATGAAAAAAAGTTAATTGTGACATTTTATTTCCAGCGACAATTTGATTAAACGTTGTTTGGTATAAATACAAAACATCTAAAAAAATTCTCAAAATTTTAGGACCATACGTTATTACTTTTAAAAAGTCAAAATTTAAAAACTTACTTATCACCTACACTTATAATAATTTACCAAATGAAGTAAAGTCGTTATCTTTGAGTGCTTTTAGAAATTACATAAAAAAAATGTATTAAGAAATATTTATGTTGGAAAATTGTAAAATACGATACTTATTTTTGTTCAACATTTTGTGACTTTATATGTAATTTTTTGTTTGCTTCTTATATGTATTTGTTAAGTGGAAGAAAGCCGTTGGCTGAACTCCGCCATTGACGGAAGTCAATAAAATTTATTTATTTATTATTATTTGACAGAAAGGCATTATTGAAATAAATATTTGACAAGTAAACAATTATTTGTTTAATCAAGTCCAGAAACTGCACTGTTGCTATTAGTGCGAGTTTATTTTGAAATTCGAGCATTTCAGTGTAATATTATATGCAGCTAAATTTAAAAAATAAGTTATGTGACATACTAATTGACGTTTCTCGCAGAAAAACAGACTACATTCCTACGTTAAATTTATTGTTTATATGCTCGGTTGAAGAAACGTTCATCAGTACTTTGTTTAATAACGGATCATCAAAACGAACAAATACAACGTGATTTAAATGTCATAAGTACAATGAAATTGATTCGAATTTGTTCATTTTGATGGTCCGTTAATTAAACAAAGCATTGATGAACGTTTCTGCAACCGGGCAAAAGTCTAGTTGATGTATACAACTCGACAATAACCAGGCAACACGTTTCGTATAATTGAGAATTTTCAATGTTCTTGTATAATATATGCAAATGTAACTAGACAATTACAGTTGATAATATTTCATTAAATTTTAATATATTATAAAATTTAATATCATTTTTTATGTACTTCAATCTTTAAATTTATAATTTTTATACTCTGTAAGTCAATGTACTTACTTATTACATAATTAAAGTTAATATTCTCACTATAAAAAATATTAAATTATGTTTGTGAAACACAAAAAACTAAACGGATGTAGGTACCTACATATGTACATATATGAAACAGTTCTGTTATAAACTTGTTACGAGGTGCGGTTAAAAAATTCCTATTATTTTTTGTTTTGAAAATAGTTAATAGATGTATTCATTAAATTTTCAGGTAGTACAAAATTTGTTTCGCCAAACTTAGCAGTCATTGATGTAATCTCTCATTCATTAGTTTTGGAATGAGTATGCAAATTTTTTAGTACAGGTGCAAAAATTGTAACATCCTTGAATGTCAAAAATAGGAAAATAAAATTAAATAAACTGTTTGAAGAATACAATACACAAAAAAATTACAAAAGAAAAAAATACATATTGTATCTTTATCTTTTAATATAACTACGTTTATGTCGACGTTTGAAGCCGCTTGAATTCTTTTTCAATCTCCGAAATAAACAATTTTTAGATTTTGGAGTTATATATCCAGGATGAAATTAAATCATATACCTCTCCCTGTCTGTCTGTCTGCATAATCGAGTATTTAACTATCTTTATGTAACCGGGTTCGATCCCGACCGACGCCAAATATTTCCAATTTTAAATGGCACAAAATTGACCCCTGTGGTGCACTCTCCACGCCAGCAATGAGTGCCCGTGAGGTGACGCCTGGTAAGCGCCCGCACGGTGCAAATATTTCATCATTACCGAATCTGTGTACAAGCAGATTGGCACACCCAGCAATGGGTAATAAGCCGTGATGATATATTTATTTATTTATTTATTTATTTTTTTAGTCGATACGAATTTAAAGAAGATTGAAAATAACTCAATCCTATTTTCAATCCGCTGAGATAAACTAATAGAATTTTTCAAGTCATAATGTCATTTTGTACTGTCTAAAGAAAATAAACTATTATTAGTATTATTATTATTATAATATACTTAAAGCCGCTTGAATTATGGAGATAAAAGTAGTTAATGATTTTGGCTACAGTGCATGGAAAATTGGTTTATTATTAATGTATAAAGAAATTTTTTTGTTCATACATTTTTTTAAGTCTTAAAACTACTTAATACCCACAGATATAATTTCTATATATATATATATATATATATATATATATATATATATATATATATATATATATATATATATATATATAAAATACTGGGTAATTAGAATACATAGAATCTAATTTTTTGTGTCATGTAAACAAGTATCTACAAAGATTATACTTAAAAAAGTTAAAATTTAAATGTAAATATGGTCAATTGTTTTTTATATTAAATTTAAAAGTACATACTTCAAAATTAATAAAAAACAAAAATGTTAAATTAAAACGTTGTCATTTGTCATGATCATCAACCATATTAGTTAAAATATAAAATTTTATATAGATTATTTTATATTCATACCATTAAATATTACTTTCTAATTTATATAACTTTTTCATGTTAAATTTACATTTTTTTATTTGTGTAATAACTATAAATTGTTAGATTGTTACCACATATTTTGCGTTCTGCAACTTTGCTTGCAATCTTTTTATGAGGCAATTAAATGCTCCTCAATGAAAAAGAATGACAGATATTTCTAGAAAATTTACTGCATGAATGAAAAGCATTTAATCAAATACTTCCTCCATCTAGATAGAGGTAAAACTTCATTGCATATTCATCATAGTATTTTTTAGTAGCTTTGCATTTTATTCGTAATTAATTCCATTTAATTATCCACGAATGCGCTCGTAACTCTTTCATTACATTACGGATATCTAGACATGTTATAAATTTCTCCATGTGTAAAAAACCTAGTCACACAAAAAACCATGTGAGCTAAATTAATTTTATGAGACAATTATTATACTTTTTATGTATGATATAAATTCGAGAGACTATAAAAATCTGATTAAGCATTTGGTCCATTCCCATTTCCACCAGAATAACAATTTTTATTTTGGGACAAATATTTGTGTAACATTTGGGCCATTCTCACAAAGAAAAAAAATCAAATTTCATATATTGTCACCTTGTGTATATTGAAGTCGATCGTACTGGATGATTTACTATCGACTTGATAATAAAATTAAAAATTGCTCCTCTCCTAATGTTAAAATCAAGTGAAAATAAAAACGAAATATATGTCCTAGCGCCGAACACTACCAGCTCGGAAAAAGAAGCAGAAGCACGAGATTATAGAAAAGACTACCGCAAGACCTACTACTATCAACAGAAGAGGAATATTCCAATAGCGACAACTGATAAACTCTAAAGTAAAATAATAAATTAACAAAACCATTGTTACAGGAGAGTGCAACACATCGACTCCATTAAAGCCAAACACTGACATAAAAAATTCCATAATGTATAACAATACCATGTATAACATTTATATAATTGTTGGCTGGTAAATTAAATTTATAATAAAAAAAAAGAATTTGGAGAACGTTTCCATCTTTCACGAAACCGAAATTAGAATTACACAACATGTCAACTATGCTAGAGGTTCTCAGAGAGACGTTTATATTTACTCAACTATGTTTCATTGCATCAACCATTATTTTTCACCTATAAATTTAATAATTGTTGCAATTTAGCTGATTGCAACAAATGAATATACCTATACAAATTATTCATCGTTGGAATGCTAAAAAAATCTCTCTTCAATGACGTAGCGTTACAATATGGCGTTCATTTCAAAATTTCAAAATTAAAACATAGAATATAAAAAAAGTGTACTAAAGATGTTTAAACAAAAATCGAATATTATATCACACTCGGAAGATATTCGCAAATATAAAAACTGGAAAACACCATTAAAATGTTCTGATGGGGCAAAACCGATTTCGTATCTCTTAAGCCCGGTCCAGACCTCCAGACTACTCTTGCTCGGGCTCGTATTGGTGGCTCGTGATAGTGCGTACGGGCGAGCGAGATACACACCACGAGCCAGTGACTCGCCTGGATCCGCTCGTTGTCAGTACTGCACAGTTCTGTGGACGAACAAGCTCGACATCTATTGTACGGATCCTCACAAGTACAAGTTTCCCGACAAACTGGGCACGCAGTATGTACAAGTTATTTACAAGCCCTACAAGTCTGCGAGCGTGAGCACGAATTCAAGTACGATTAAGAGAACGAGTAGTCTGGACCGGCCTTTATAGTTATACAGCGTGAGATTAAAGTATGGAATATTAAAAAAACAGCGAACTCAACCGGTTTTTTTAAAAACGGTAAAACACATCGATTTTAGTTTTTAAAGATACACAATAATATGTGCGATTCACCTTCCGACTCTCATTGGTTTTGAAGTTATGATGTCATCACAGAAAAATTAAATGACAATATAAATTTTTACTAGTGGAACCGATAGTGGTTTTTCTTCCCTTTATGATCATCCAAATAAATCATAAGGTTGCATAACAAAAATTCTGAGAAAAATCTAGCTGAAAATTTAATAATAATGAATAATCAAGATACCTAAATATCAATTTTCAGTTTAGAATTTTACGTTTATAATTTTTTTAAATATTTAAAAATTTAATGTTGGTTTTATTGTACTTATAAAAATGAAATCTAAGTATCTTGCTTATTCATTATGTTAGAATTAGTTATTAATAAAAATAAAATCGGATGCAATTTAAAGTAACAGATTTATTTATTCCAAAATTATATGAGTCCGATGAATACAATTAATTATTAATCAACTTAGATTGTTCTCGCTTCCGTGTCGCCAGCCCGAGTGCCCCAAATCTCCGTTGACATCATGGAACACCCGCCTTGTCCCCGCCAGCAAGATCCCCGAAAAATCCTGCTCAGCATTTCCTATGAATGCGTCTTTGTTTGAGACGCCTACGGTGTTGATATAAGGCTATTTGGTTTATTGACTGCTTACAATTATTATTGAATTTTCAGCTCATTTTTTCGCAGAATTTTTTGTTATGTAACCTTATGATCTATTTGTATGATCATAAAGGGAAGAAAAATCACTATAGGATTCCACTACCAAAAACCTATATTGCCATTTATGTTTTGTGATAACGTGATAATTTAAAAACAAATGGAAGTTGGAAGGTGAATCGCACATATTAATGTGTATTTTTAAAAACTAAAATCGACGTATTTTAGCATTTTAAAAAAAACCACTTGAATTCGCTGTTTTTTTTTAAATATTTAATCCCACACTGTATATAGTTCACGAGATTTTCATGTTGGACAAGTTATATATTTACATTATTATGTTTTTTTTACAAGTACAAGAACCTATACTTTTTATCTCATTCATTTGATAAAATGTTTATTGTGTATATTATGATTTATAGAGAAATGAGGATATATTAAAGAAAAGTAATAATCTATAAAAAGTATAGTTATAAATCATTATTATGGTAATCATAATTGATCGACTATATCATTATATTAAGAAATGACATCATATGATCCGTTTTGAGATGCATATTGTTCAATAATTAAATACCTACATGCTTATGTAAGCACATTTTAGTATATAATAGAACTATCACCTGTCGACAATTGAAACAATATATTGTATACATATACTAATGAAATTACGAACTGAGGAACAGTAAGTGTTATAAAAAGACAAAATATCTGTTGCTTAGGCAAGAACAACCAATATGTGACTAAAGTGAGGTGACCTGCGCGCGTAATCATAAAAAGCTATATTTTTATACAAATACGAGTACTTCCAGAATGAAGGAACCTATACGAATCCTCATCGTTTGTGATGATAGAACAAGAAAATATTTATTGCAATAATATAATAATAACATTTATTGGCAAAGTTCACTTAATCTTTACTATTGTACAATTTATTTATAGGATATGTCATTTTACGTATATGTATATATTTAAACAACTTGTGTGTATCTACGAGGTGGAGTATACCACCTCTACCTATTATCATGCTTAGGGTAAGGGTGGTCAGTCTTACTCATACTAACGTTGTTAGGAGTCTTCTTATCTCAACTATCCTGCAAAAACGCTCAGACCGAAACAATCTTAACTGGTGTAACATTATTATTCAATAAACTTAATCATCCAAATACACGTAATTATTATTTATAAAGTCATAACCTAAATATAAACAAAGAACTGTCATCAGCCATTCACTGTACAGTCGTAAACAGTGGCGTACCCAGGTGGAGGGCGATTGGGCTGATCCCCCCCCCTAAACCTACACATATTTTTTATCAGTGACATTTCGATTAAGTTGTAACATTGTTATAAATTTGCTCTAAGCTTTGTTCATTTATCGAATTTTATTCAAATAATGGCTCCTCATTTAAATAAATCTGACTTAAGTATCATTCACAATAAAAAATTATGGTAGTGGATCTTTGCAACTTGTTATCAAGAAAAAAAGTGGCGTGATGAAAGAATTGCAGTAGAATTTCTAGGGAGACAGGCATTTTCAAGCATAAATCGTTAATGTGTCCAATAATTTTAATGAAACGTTCCTACCTTAATATCTTTGTTTTATCTTAAATCTGAAAAAATAAGTACATGAAATATATGTATATATATATATATATACAGGGTGGTGGCGGTTAGGGGTGAACATAGGGATTTAACATGGGATTTTAGATTTTTGCAATTTCCTGCTCTCCTGTTCGTTTTACGGCAAAAACTGTAGAGTCCAAATTGTTCAGAATTAAAAATTGCAGTCAAAAATGTATTTACATTTATTATTATGTTTTTGGTTTCTTCACAATTTTAAAAAGAAATTTCAAAATTTCTGTTATTTTGTAGCAATAGCCATGGAATTTATTTTTTTCTTGTTGTCAAAAATTATTTATAAACGTCAACCATGCGTTAATATAACTTAAAAATTAAATAAAAACAAACAACTTTTAATTTTAATATGAATTTTTTATTAGGTATAGCATTTAATAATAAACCAATTCCAAATGTATCAACTACGTAGAATTTTGATTTATCATAGCCAATACCATTTCTTCATTCACTTCGTTATGACGTCTTCTATTATTATTATCATTATTATTATTTCCTTCATTACCTTCGTTCACAGCTGCACTAGCCGTGTTCTCAAATTTTTTAACAAGTTTAGAAATTGTTGCTATAATAGGAATTGGTGTATTTTCGTACTTTATGGAAAACAAATCACGTATTCTTCTAAAACTATTTCCACCATAATAATTTTTTATAACGAAAACTCGTTCCTTATTCGAATAAACATTCATTATTAAATTAACTTTTTATTAGAGAAAATTTCGAAAATTTGACAGAAATTGAATGACATTATTATGTTTAAACATTTGAGTTATGAGTCATGGCTATTGCTACAAATTAACAGAAATTTTGAAATTTCTTTTTAAAATTGTGAAGAAACCAAAAACATAATAATAAATGTAAATACATTTTTGACTGCATTTTTTAATTCTGAACAATTTTGTACTCTACAGTTTTTGCCGTAAAATGAACAGGAGAGCAGGAAATTGCAAAAAACTAAAATCCCATGTTAAATCCCTATGTTCACCCCTAACCGCCACCACCCTGTATATATATATATATATATATATATATATATATATATATATATATATATATGGGGTGTTCAATTTAAGTGTTTCACTATTGCTATCTCGAGAATTCTGATTACATGTAGAAATAAATATGAAAATAATAATGTTTCTTTTGCATTTTTCTCGTTTTTTTCGTTACGTAAGGGTACAAACATTTTATATCGTTGTATTCAGAAAAAAATGCTGAATCGAATAGGTGAATAAAAAAAGTAGGTTCTCATTTAAAATTAAAAAGTTGAATTCTGTATTTTGAGAACCACTAGTTGAAATTTTTTTTTGTAATGCTCATTTTAGTAGTCTTATAATATAGAAATTGTTTGCTAATTTAACCGACTTCGTATCTGTTACGGTTCTCCAGATAGCAATAGTGAAACACTTAAATTGAACACCCTGTATATATACAGAGTGCCCATTTTAAAAGTTTCCTCCTGAATATTTACGAATAGGCAATCCATGAAACATTTCATAAGTGACTTCGTTTTTAAAATTTTGTTTTGCTCTTAAACCTACGGTGATTATTCGATTTAAATACTAACATTCACCAAGTGGATTATGAAATGGATTCTGTTTTGCATATTCTTAAAATTTCTGGCGGGAACATTTAAAATGGGCACCCTATATTTATATATATATATATATATATATATATATATATATATATATATATATATATATATATATATATATATATATATATATATAGATGTGCAGAGTACTCGCGACTGGTTCGAGTAGTTAAGAAGACAAACTTTAAAGCGGGTTTTTAACAGTCAAATGAAATTTAGTGGGCAGAAATAATTTCGACACTCTTTTTAATAAAGTCAAGCTTTCGGTTTATTTAAAACCATCCTCAGGACTATTAATTTGAGATTTGGAAGTAAAATTTTCAAAACCAAACATAATATGCGAATTTAGTGTTGGACTTTAAGTTTAACATTGTCATAGTTAATAAAATTATAAATTTTGTACAAAATATATGTCGTTTTACATTTTAACAAAAAATTTGTAATAATTTTTTGTTAAAATGTAAAACGACATATATTTTGTACAAAATTTATAATTTTATTAACTATGACAATGTTAAACTTAAAGTCCAACACTAAATTCGCATATTATGTTTGGTTTTGAAAATTTTACTTCCAAATCTCAAATTAATAGTCCTGAGGATGGTTTTAAATAAACCGAAAGCTTGACTTTATTAAAAAGAGTGTCAAAATTATTTCTGCCCACTAAATTTCATTTGACTGTTAAAAACCCGCTTTAAAGTTTGTCTTCTTATATATATATATATATATATATATATATATATATATATATATATATATATATATATATATATATATATATATACACCGAAATCCTGGGAACGCCACTGGTCGTAAAGTCATTTAATAATTAATATAGATAATTATAATAGTTGCTCTGATTTTAGACTTATTTTTAAAGCAATAAAATAATTCTGAATATAAAGGTAGGATTTTCTATCTCTCTTTTGCGTGTAACGTCAATTTTGTGTCTATTCTAGAATGGAGATAACAATTTCAACACTAAAAATAAACAGACAGATTCAATAATCACAGAATTAGTGACATTTTATTGTTAGTTGATTTTAAATCCTAAAAGTATAAAATGTTGACATTCGTTGTTCTTGCATGAAGTGACATGTTCTTACTGTGTAACATTACGACACTTATAACATTACGACACTTATAGAATGCCACCGTCAATGTTATGGTAACTAGAAAAACTGTAGATAAATATATTTCTAAATTTGTGAACGAATTTTGTCATTTTTTTTCCTATTAATTTTTAAATTATTGACGTTATTCTGTAACCAAATAATTCAATAATGATAAGTTTATATATACGAGTATACCTATTGAATCCTTGAATATCGAGAACCAAAATAAAATAAAACGTATGTACCAAGGGCATGTAGCAGTCGGGTAAATTTAAAGCTCTCCGCTACCTACGCGTCGAGCTTTAAACTTTCCCTCATGCTACAATCTTTTATTTATGTACATTTTTTTTAATCATAGAACTTCTGTAACCCTTTTATTTTCATCTCTGCTAACGAAAAATATAGCTTTGGGGCCTAGTTTGTAAGTCAGTGGTTAATTTTTAACCACTGGTTACATTTTTTAACCAAGCAAGTATGGGATTTTTATTTGTCAAATTATTGGATAAAAAATTTAACCGCAGTGAGTTACAGAGTAGGCCTGTAAGTTATAAAAATTCACATGTGTCAATTTTTCGATGCTACATTTTTTGGTTTCTGTCAGTTAAATTAACAAACAGTTTATCCAGAGATGAAACTAGCAGGCGGAGGCGTGACTATATAATGTTATTTGAAAATTGGAAATGTTTTCAAGTCGGTTGGATTCGAATCTGGACCGTCAGAGCTTGAGAACTTTGTTTTATTTTGGTACATTTACGGCCAAAAAATGGAAACATCTATTTTTTGCTGTATTCAGTTGTATCTTAAATTTTAATTTGTCAAAGTCACTAGTGTCAATTAAATCGTCAAAATTAACAGAAATTCTAATACATACTTGGCTATTCTTTCATTTTTCTGGAATATATTTGTAATTTAATTATAAGTACATAAATTAAACACAATGAAGAACTTGCTCCACAATAGATAAAATAGTGATGACAGTGATAACATTGTCAAATTACAGTGTAAAAAAATAAAAAATTCATAAAAATAACTAACTAGATAAACGTAGGTGTTTTCATTTTTTTAACTGTAATTATACATTTTCTTAATTATACATGATCATATTAAAAAAAAACATGATGATAAACTTTGAATAATACTCTCTGAAATCTTATCAATTAAATCTTCACAGCCTGAATTAAACGGAAACCTCAACGGAAACAATAATAACACGTTGATGAAGAATGACTTCAACAATATCATCGCAGCCTAGTTCCCAACTCGTTATTGTAGATTCGAGTGCAAAAACTAGACAAAAACTTCTGTCTGTAGGAAGACAAAATAGGAAAGTGTAGTGGAACCGGTCTATGTTGTAGTTCATGGAGCACCTGATGTAATATGTTGTTGCGAGGCCTATGTTCGCTACTCGCTGTTTTTCTACTGTTTCAAGACCAAGGCCTGCCTGGATAATTGCCAGGTGATTATTTCTGATATCATTAGTCACGTGATTTGCAATAGGCGTGCAGGGAGGAAATTATAGCGGAGTGGTGATATTATTTTGAATATATTTTAATAATTATATATAAATCAAAAGGGTTGAGGATTAAAATATCGAAATTATACATTATTAGTGCATATAAATAAAAACATTGGTTAGAAAATAATTTTATTTTCGTTGCGTGTATTACACAGCGGTGATGACGTCTTATACATTTTAATACTGTTTTTCTTGGAAAATGTGGATGTTATTTTTAATTTTATATTTATTATAATGAATACTATACGTAAATATTTTATCTAAATTTGATCAAAGTCAAATATGTATTACATGGATCGGGCGCGCGTGTTAGAGGCAATACTTGAAATTTATATTTTTTGAAAACCAAATTGGGAAGTTAAAAGTTAGAAAATAAAGTGAAATACACTTCAATTTACAAAATATATTCTAACTTTGTCTAATTTGACATTTCTTCTTGACAAGATATAAAGTATAAGTATATATAAGGTATAAAAGGTATAAAATACCATTTATTCTAGTATGATTCCTTTTCGCACGTTCTTATTTTCTTAAACATCGTTTATATTTAGAACAACTGTCATTTGTTCAATTTTGTAAGGTCACTCATATATTTAAAATTTTAATGCGCGTGGTGATGTCTGACGTACATACGAGTACATACCCTTACATGGAAATATGATTGTCATATACCCAAATTTATGTTACACCGAGCGATAGGTAGATGTCGTCTTTATATATGTATTTGTAATATATGTAATTTCATTTATTTACAATTTGCAGATGTAAAATCCTTTAGTAAATAAGACATTCTGAAAATAAAAATAATCGTAGTGGTTATTAATTTGATTTATTTCGTGTTCAAGCCATAGACATAGTACATAAGATTAATGACATACATAATCCTACATGCAGTTTGATTGAGGTATTTGGTCTAGTAATTGTCGCCATTCTTTCCTAAGTTCTTCCAAAAGATTGTATAGGTTGGTGGTAACAGAAATCTATTGGTCGTGACGAATACGCATCGCTTCTGCTGTGACCCGGGGGGATTGTATATTAAATACACAATTCCGACTTCCGATGTACTTAATGAGTCTCGTTTCAAAAAAATATTACTTGTATAAAATAATTGTATATAATAGAATATTTAATTTTTAAAATAATAAATGATATTAAAATATCGTTATCAGTTTTCATAAATTTAAGGAAATTAATTTATTAATTACATCCTTAATATTGATAGCAAAATATATTTTTTAAATAGTGTTAGAGAAAGAATAGTCGAAAACTCGTATGGAATAGTATTTCTGTCACTCGTGAAACCGTAGACCTCGCTTACAAACTTTTCCCTCGCGCGGATATTAACTGTTCCATACTAGTTATAGAATATACTATTATGAGGTTACAAAATAAGCATATAATTGATAATTTTTCAGCACGCGTGCGTAGATTAAAATTGGTTGCAAACTGATTGGAAATTTTTGTGTTCTGCGAGCAGAAAGAAAGGTTATTGTTCTTACTACCATCTGGAAAGGATTTTATCTTATGTTGATTGTTGTTGCCGTTATTTGTCATTGCAACGGAATGAAATTATAATCTTTAAAATTTATTCCTGCGTTTATTTCTGGTTTTCTCAAATTTATACTCGATAATCTTATATGGCAAATATTTTGTGGCTTGGAAGAATTTATAATAAATGATAATATTTGGTCTCTCATTTTGGCTAGTACTAGTCACCGTACTAGTGCAACAGCTCACTAATAGCCAGAAGTTTCACTGCGCATGTCAGAAACTAAAAATTATTTTCAAATCCGCGGACTGTTCTGACTGTTGGAAACTGATCAGGGATTGAAATATTTTGCTGAACGAACACATGATTTTTAATCGTAGATTTAAAATTTCTCATGTGCGAACACTTTTAAACAGATGCGCATGCTCAGAATGGTTTGTGACGGTTTCTGACTGTTGTGCGAACAAACTTATGGTATATTTAAAATACATATAATAAAGAAGAATACCAAAAATAAGCTTAACCAGTCCCTCACAGTCACCGAACTCGAACCCGATTGAGAACGTTGGGAAAATTCTTTAAATAATCAAAACATAATAATAAATTTCTAAAAGAATAATTTAATTTAGTGCCATTATTAACCAAAAATTTGCTAATGACTCGTCACTAATCTGCTGTTATAAAAAACCAAAGTATTCTTTGACAGTTTGATCTTGTTTGATTGGATATTGGATAATATTGGGGTATTATCAATCAACTGCATTTATCTTCACACCACTTCATAGTTAAAACGGATAGATTTTACCTCCCGCTAACCTTTGTAAGGGAGGTATAGGGATCGTGCTAAAAATCGCATATCGACATTTTGGTAAATGACCACGTTTTAAGGTACCTAGAATCCAATTTTAACATTTTCACGATGATGTATGTGTGTGTGGATCCTCCACTCTAACTCAAATACTATCATTCAGAAAATTTTGAAACCTTATTATAATATGGGAAGAGACCATTAGATTTTGGTGTGTCTCAGATAACCGGAAATGGCACTTTACTTGAAGCTCAAAATAGATTTTCTTCGAAAAATATGTTCAAATGTTATTTCTTCAAGATTCGTGTTATTATAAAAATTAACGATTGTTAAATTTTTTACAGATTTGCATAAATACTTTTTCTACATATTTTATGGATAAATTTATAAAATTTTCTATAATTTAATCCCGGAGTCTACGCTTTAAACAAGCAAAACTCCTTGGTTACACAGTTCATATCTCAAATATATGTAACTGACAGATAAATGTTACTGTCAAAGAACTAATCATTTCAAATTAATAATAGTAACGTTTTAAAAAAAAAATAGTTAATAGAACCATAGTTATATGGAATGGCTCTTAAAACAGTTTCCGCAATAACTAAATATGTAAGTTTGTATATTTAAATTAATAAAAATTAAATAGCGGGAGGTTTGGTGTTGGCCACATTAGATTTTTTGTAATGTTTTCGTTATCATATGGTCAGTTTTTAAAAATGAAATTATGAATACTTTCAATATTTACCCTATAAAATAATTGTATTTTCATTTATTTTTTGATGGTATAATTTATATAATATCTGTAAAATAAGCTGTTCATTTTGTATTTAGGAAATACCAATATATTTGGTATTAGACGTTTTCTTTCGTAAAATAAATTACAACTATTGTCAAACGGAGACTTTTTATATCCCTGTATTTCATTAGAAATATTAAAAATATAATTTATAAGGTTAAGGTTAAATATTGAAATTACAATATGATTTATCCAAACAAATATTTTTTTCTTTGCAAGTATAACAGTTTTTCTGTTAATTTGAACATTTAGGTCAAGTAAACAACTATTTCACAAGTTATTATTAAAGCAATTTATTTTCCATTTATGCAATGCGGGTTGCTTGAATGTTATAACAAATAAAAAGATGTTTACATTACTGTTATTTGTATGTTTCAAAAGGTGTTGTTAGGATTATGGCAGACTATAAAATAAATTGATTATACCTGTAGTGAGACAGTAAATCAGCAAGTAATAAAATTCGGTGACGTAATGTGTCATGTATTTCCTGCAAACTACGATAGTTTAATTTGCTCAATTGTTGCAGTTAACTACTTTTTAAATTTTATGTTTCATTGTAAACCTAAATTAACATTCCATGTGAAGTAAAGAATAATTTGAATTTTAACGAGAATACATTTATACATATTGTAAACATTTTATTCATTTTGATTTTAGGTATACAAAAACAATAAAAAGTTATAACTTTGTGTGAGACATTGAAATTAATCATAAATATTAATTATACTTTATACTACCTATTGATTTTTTATTTAATACATATCAATAATTCTTTATTGTTAATTTTGTACATACAATATTTAATTTGCGATTAGCATCAAAGCATTTAATGTGACGAGATAAAAAAATAATTAAAAATACATATTGGAACATTGATATTAATAACAAATAAACATGTGATTAAAAATACATACATATCTGTGTTATAAAAAATAATTATAATTTATAAGTAGGTTAATAATTTATGTATGTTATGTGACCATATTTAAAACAAAATAAAACAAAGTAACATGGAGATATTATACATTTAATAGAAAAATACAGGGTGATGAAGCCAGTTTTTTTTGAATTTGATTTAGGGGGCTAAAACAAATCGAAAATTTTCTAATTCTAGTTCTTTTTCAAGTTATTGAGTAAAAACAAATATTAACATTTAATTTTATTAAAAATTAATGCTCGTAATATTACACACACCGGCAAAATTAAGGGAAAGGCAAAAAAAAACGATGTAAGTATTTTAAAAACCTAATAAAGATTGATTATCATTTATCGAGGTGTTAAATTTTGCTCGGACTTTACATTACTGAATATGGTTGTTCACTATATACCTAGACGATAACAATCATTACTGCTTTTGTTGTTTCAATTTTAAGTATTTAAAATATATATTTTTAAATTAAATGGAAAATTATTATTTATATGTAATAATTCATAATTAATAAAATTAATAATTTATAAATAATGAAAAATTTAGTTTTTCAATTAGTCTTTGCAATGTGAATTTTCTGCTAAATTCAGTCAACAAAAATATCACAATTTTTTTGTGATCCTTTAATTTTCCACTTCTGTTATTACAAATTTGTTCAAATTGTTTGCTGCTTGCTGCTAAACATTCGGACGATTCATTATGAAAGTATGATGAAGTTTTACACGGTCGCTACAATTAATTGTGTTACATAAATAGACCTTTTCAATTTAACGGCTATCTCTTTGTATCGCTGCAAATAGTCAGAAAATGGCGCGAACAACTGCCAGTTGGGCTGTCAAACGTAACATCAAAATATTAGTCATTAAAAATTAAAATACCTGTATTCTCGGTAAAAATTTGCATCGCTAGACATTTTAACTTCAATAAAAGCTTTTGTAACTTATTTCGATAAGTATTTTTAAAGTTACCTTACATAATTCTCATATTTTACGTCTACATTTTTTATAAATAAACGCCAAGGATCTCAGTTGTTCTTATTATGCGCAGATCTCCATTGCTCATATCTTCTATCTCTTTAAATTGAAAAGGTCTATTAATTAGGTGACTATGACGATGTTCATATTTACGCTGCTGTGGCGTTAATAAATAAAAATATGCTACAGCGCGTTCATGCTTGTATGATAAAACCGAGTAGGCATAATCTATGTTTTTGATTGGCTAGTGCACAGATACAGATTTGATTACAATCCAAACACAAACAAAATAGGAGTAACTTTTGCATTTTGACGTTTAACTTTTTTTGGTTTAATATCTTTTACAAATTGTTCACATGTAAGTTTATTTTTCCACAATCGTGCGGGAAATAAATATATTCTCAAATTCAAAACGGGTGCGGAAAATATTTAAAACATACATTTTATCATTTAAAACATATATTTTTTACCAAATTTTAAGTTTTACATAATATGATAATAAACAAAAAAATAAAATACCCGTATTTTTGAAGTCGATTTATTATGTATAGTTTAGGAGAAATAAATTATTAAAGTTTTCGAGAAGGGATATCGTGACGTCACAGTCAGCGGTCACAGTGTACCGAGCGCGACAGATAGCACTATATCTGTAGAAGTAAATTCTCAAACACGCTTGCGACGCCTAATCCCCTCTCGAAAACATTAAATTGCAAATAACTTTATTATTAGGAAATAATGTTTAATTTTTATTATTATAATGAGAAACTATGGTGGTTAATTGATATATTTTATGATCATTATATTGATATTACATTATGGTCACATACCACACTGTTATGATTGTTTAAAAATACCATGCTTAGCCTTCCAAGTAATAGACATGTTAAAAATTTAAAATATATGAGTATTCCGTCATTTTTATTATTTTGTGGGCGATGCTGAATATTGATTATTTGTGATACATGGGGAAAACATAAATTTTATTTGAAGGAAAATTAGTAAATGATTTATTTTTTGACTATTCTACTGAAATAAACTCAACTTGTATTTATTATATATGCCTATTGATCCCATGTTTTATTTCTTTTGGCACGCCACTGTCTGTTGACATATCGGTTGCCAGGCGAGCGCACAGCAGACCGTGTGTCGCCTAGAGCCAGCTAGAGAAAATCTCGTCAGAGACAGCCTATCCTAGCCCGACTCGTTGCTCGGGATCGGCTCAGCGCGAGAGAGAAAGAGAGGGATTCACGGTCACGGTCAGGAGACGAGAGGAGAGCTAGAGAGGGAAAGTGAAGGTCAAGGGTAGCGGTGGGTGTAATAGAGGACTGATCGAATGTAATGAAGGGAGTGAAATTAGATGAAGGTATTAATAAGCAGGGAAGATAATTATGGAGCTAAAAATAGAAATGTAACTATTTTGTAAATACTAAATATATCATAAAGAATGTTATGAATGTTGGGTGTGGCGACATAATATGTAAATATAGATTTTAACAAATGATGCAAGTATTTTGGCATTACGAAATGTGTTAACGGTATTGTAATGAATATAATGGTTAGGCTACCATACGTCGTTTGATTCATTGGTCCCAACATTTCGGCCCGTTTTGTTTTACATAAGAGCAGTTGAAAATTAAAGTGATGTAAAGTGTAAATCTTGTTTTTATAAGAAATAAAAATAATGTAACAAGTCATTATTTTACGTAGTAATCAATAGATGACATTAGTTGTACTGGGAAAGTTTTGTTAGTTCGACAACCACTATTCTCATAAAAAATTGACATCTGATGCCCATTTTTTTTAAACTAGACGTACTCCACTCAATGTTCAACGGCTCATATGTCCCGGTTAGAAATATTTTTATTTTATAATTTAATAGCTTCCCAGTTTATTTCCTCCGTAGTTGGGTAAATGAAGTAAGGGTGTTGGCAAATAGAGAGCTACTTCGATAGTTGTTATTATTATAAAGTACATTCGAGTGAAAATATAATCATTGAGAAAATATACAGAATAAATATAGGTACATGTGTAATATAAATATTTTCTTGGAAACTTTCTATGTTTATTTTCAAAACTTATTTCTGTCCCGGTTTGAAATATGTTTACAATGCCTAGACATGGTATAAAAGGTGTTTTTCAGATACGGGACACTCCGAATATTTTCTTTATTATTGGAAATACAAGAAAATCATTCAAACAAAAGTTGAAATAGAAGAAGGGGGACATTCACTTATTGAAGAAAATCATTTTTTAAAGCAGTGGTTTTCAAACTATAACAAAAAGTTATATTTCTTTAATAACTAACTATAAATAACTATAAAAATAAAATTTATTTAAATGTCAATTGTATTTTTCTCAATATTTTTGTAACGCAGGTATATAAAATTTATACGTGGTTGAATTCAGTACTCTATCGAATGAACCTAAAAAATATACATCATCCCATTTAAAAAAACTATGTTATAGTTTGAGAACCACTGGTTAAAAACATTCTTTTCTTCAAAAGTGAATGTCCCCCTTCATTTACTACAACTTTTATTTGAATGATTTTCTTGTATTTGTAATAATAAAGAAAATAATCGGGGTGTTCCGCATCCGAGAAACAGCCTGTATATGGCTACATTTGTATAATGGTACCTAACCTATTTCTGTCCCGGTTTGGAATATGTATACAATGCTTAGACAATGTAGGTATATATTGCTGAATTTGTATAATATGATATATTATTTGATAATAATTAGATATGGATTTTTATCTGCCTTTGCATAGTTTCGAGTTTTCGACAAAATAAATAAAAAAATCAACAATAATCATCATACATGTATTCAGATTGCTAAAATCTTTTTAGGATGTACAAAAACAAGTACATATATACAAAAAATATGTATTGGACATATTGATTTAATTCTGTAAATTAAATTTTCTTATACTCGTACATATTTTCGATGTGCTACTTCCGTGTAGGTATTTTTATACATACTTGAAGTACGTATTTATCAGTGACATTTCAAGCGCACGTTTTCACAGTAAAGCTTGTATTTCCTGGAAATTTTAAACTAAATACATTCATTTTAAATCTCTTTCCAAGAAATTATAATCTGAACTGCATATTGCTTATAAACTTCTTGGTTATGTTTTATTATGTCTGCATCTGATCAATAGACTTATTTCCGCCAAAATAATGCATACTAACCACTCGTACAAAATATTGTTTTGTACTAATTCTGGTTTATGTACTTCTTCGTACGAAAAGTTGACACTGTCGCTTCCATAAATAAAACTATAAATATCGTAATCATGACAAAGCGGCATATCGCCGCTTACTGCTTGTATTATAACATTGGATATCAACGGGAACGGGCTATTACTTGCGCCGCTCTGTTGAAATGAAAACATGCATTGCTTAAAAAATTAAGGATTCGACACCTGCTGTGAATGCCCTTTATAGTAAAATAATCTTACTGTTTCTTGAACGTAATAGTAGGCGAGACCTTAGTGAATTATATTTTGAATTTTAAACTTTTGAAAATGTGACAAATCTAAAGGTATAAGGATTTTTAGTCAGGCATTACAAATGTTACAATTGACACCTAATTGGTGTCAATAGTAACGGGGCCAGTGTTAATTGTAACAAATTTTAACAGTGATGTAATAAGATAAAATAACAGATAAAAGAAGAAATTATTGAAAAATAAATATTTATTACCTCAGAAAATACAAAATTCAGATGCCAAACAAAATATATACTCTGTTGATGATATGGACCATTTTGACCAATGCCTTTAGTTGCTAACAGAATTGTAGTTTAGGTAAACATAAAATAGGTCTTCTTCGTACAATTTAACTTGCCCGGTGTCCAGATTTTACATTTTCGCCACTTCAACCAATCTCCTGTGCTCAAAAAATATGGGCCAATACATAGAGAGTTTCCTCATAGGAGCCATCTGAAGAGTAATCTTTGACTGTTACTTTTGAAACTGTTTTTCGTTTTTTTGCTCTTCTTCTTTTATGTCTTCAATAGCAGTGATTTTTCCTTGTAATTTTTATCATGGTCAATACTGTACTTAATTATTAAACATGTTACAATCGACACCGTAGCATGTGTTACAACTGACGCCGCTTAACTTTCAAAGACATTATTTGCTTTTTTGTATTTATTAGGTAATAATTCGAGATGTTTTTTAATGAAAAATAAAAGCAGATATAACTCACAAACTGATCGTTAACTTGAAATATTTCCGAGCAGAGCACTTATAGTGTTTAAAGCTACGTTTCCAGCTCTTAACATAGTCACTGTTTTAGTCTTTGTTTTTGTTTTTTGTCTTATGTTTTTGTTAGAAGATATTGGCCATTTCCAGCTGTTAACTTAAGCACAGTCTTAAGATTTTGTACTTATAATGTTTGTTCACTCAAAAAAGGAACACATATATAAAACTCTTTACAATGCTTCAAAAATTATATAGTTATTAATGATATTAATGATGAGTAGTAATCATTACTAAAATTAAGTAATAATGTAATTATTTTGTATAATTCCAAAATAACATTTGAAATAAAGCACGAAATTAATATGGTGAACGTGCCACAATATTTCTAATATTCCACTTTAAAATTTCAATATTGTCTGTATATCCATAAGATATGATATAATTTTATTTGTACTTATAATATAAAAAATATGATTTTTTTTCTTTCTGTTGGCCATATTTATATTATCTCAACACAAAAATAATAACATAACCACCAAAATAATGACAGATACAACGCGTAGAACTACTGCGCAACATAAAAAGAGATAGCGCTTACATCACTTATCTCTTTCCAACAGAACAGCGACAAAGGCTATGACGAAAGTATGAAGCATGCAAACTTTGTGTTTATGCGCTATGACAAAGACAAAGACTAAAGACTAAAACAGTAGCTGGAAACGCTCAAGCCATTATACGTATGACAAACTTTCAAGGTTATGACAAATAACAAAAACAGTGACTATGTTAAGAGCTGGAAACGTAGCTTTAGAAACAATGTGTGTCACCTGTATTTACTTTTTTGTCGATTTACAGACATTCGTCAGAAACAGACGCCGTATTTGCGCGTATGCACTTACACTAAATACCAAAGAGCTATGACCCTTTCTGCTTCAGCTTCACTCTGCAAGCGCGTTTTAATCTACTTCGAAAAGATGGCCCTGTTATCTACCCTTGTTACATTTGACACCTGTTACAATTGATACCGGTCTCCCCTACATTAAGATACAAGTTTCATAATGCCGGTATCCCATTGTAATTTTTTTTTTGATAAAAATGGACGTAAATATTTTTATAAAAACCGTTATGACAATTTTTATGAAAACTGAATTTACATGACGTCACGTAAAAATTTTGATGTGACGTTACATAAATACAGCGGTCTATTCATTTTGTTGAAAGCTGCGTTATGATTGGATGGATGTTGATGCGGGCGTGCGCAATGCGGTTGCTTGAACCATGTGTAAAATCATTTTCTAAAGAGACAGCGTTGTTGTTATTCCCTGACATTATTTCACATTATTTGAACAGCGGTAGCCATAGACTAGTTCACCAACGGTGTTCTATTTTTTTATTTTTTGTATAACTGTGTAACCATTATTCCAACAATTATTGCAGCTAACAATTTTTTATTTGAATTGACGTTATTCATAATGAAATTACAAAACGCAACTACCTCTGCAGAACAACGGCCACAAAATTAAGTTTTGTAGTATCTTTGGCGCCAATTCTATTTCATGAGTTATGCAACACTCCATAAAAACGCGTAAAAATTTTTACAGTGGGATGCAGGACTTTTCATGGAAAGTTTTTATAAAAGACTGTATAAAATTTTTTCATAAAATTTTTTACAGTGGGATACCGGCTGAAGACATGATTTTAGCGCACACGTCATTCTTAGAAACGAGCGGCTTGCCGCGAGTTTTGTAAGGGGACAAGTGTGCTGAAATGTCTTATGAAACGCGTATTTTATACTATTTTTTCTATTTTGGTCATTTTTTCAAAAAATGTACGTTATTTCATGTCCAGGAACTTGACGTTGAAGTACTTTATGACATCCAAATGGGTTTCATAAAGTACATATTAAAGAACCAAAATAGAAAAATGCTATTTTTGTATGCCGCTTTGTCATATATAGCTTTATTGCTGAACACGACACAGTCAAATATCGTATATGATACTAGATAAAAAATAAAATAACCGTATTTTTTTAAATTGATTAATTATTCGTAGTTTACGAGAAAATAATTATTAAAAATTTAGGAAAGGGATATGTGACGCCACCAAAGAGATAGTTATAGTTAGTTGTGCTGTCGCCATGCCATAACCTACCTCAACATAATCGCGACGCTGTCTCTTGTTCTATGTTCCTACCATGATGATGTCCTTCTCCAAAACATTAAATTGCATAATATAATATTATTACAAAGTAATGCTTAGTTTTTACTATTATAATGAGAAACTATAGTGGTAAGTTTATATATTTCCTGATATACGAGATGTGTTAGAAAAGTATGTATTGAAATGTATTGAAATTCGGTTATGGTCACATACCCTATTAAACAAACCGTTTCAAAACGATGCGAACTTTAACTACATTAAATTCAATTTTTTATTTCTATAAAGTGCATCAAGTTTCAACTAACATAACAAGAATTGTAAAACTATTGTACTTATGTACATAAATAAAATGTTAGTTATAGATACGCAACTAATTTCACACTACGGTGATTTTAAATTAGACATGATCACCGGTGGTTAGACATGCCATTACTAGTCCTTGTTCATGTGTTCAGTGTTCAGTAGGTACTTTTCTTATAATTGACATTTGACAAAATATTCTCCTCTCGTGGCCGCGTGCCTGAGTATCAGGTCGCGAATCTGGGAAACTGGGTTCGATCCCGACCGACGCCAAATATTTCGAATTTTAAATGGCACAAAATTGACCCCTGTGGTGCACTCTCCACGCCAACAATGAGTGCCCGTGAGGTGACGCCTGGTAAGCGCCCGCATGGTGCAAATATTTCATCATTACCTACCGATATCTGCGTACAAAGCAGATTGGCACACCCAGCAATGGGTAATAAGCCGTGATGATATATTTATATTTATTTTTTTATATATTGTAATAATTGTTATTTAAAAATACGAATTTAAAAATAAGGTGTTAACAAAATACTCGAAATTTCAGTCATACAGCATTTATTCTGACAAGAAGAATGTGATAATAAATGTTGTATGGCTGAGATTTTGGGTATTTGTTAACATCTAATCTCTACTACAGTCTACAGTCCAGAAATTTGCCCACATTGATATATACGTTTATTTGTGTCATAATTCATAATAATAGATTTATAGTTATGAGGATAATTATATACCTATGAATAAGGAAAGAAAGGAAAATGCTACTTTTCTTTTGACTTTATATGTATAAAATATGAACTAGTGAAAAGTAGAGGGTGTAATGAATACGTGTTACAAATTTATAGGGTATGTAGGGGATGCAAAAGAGACTAATGGGTCGATTCTGATCACATCTGTAAGTCTTACAGACCTGTAAATTTGTAAAAACCTGACAAAAAACCATCTATTTTTATTGATCAATATAAAATTATACATAAGCGTAGCAGCTTTCGTTACGATTTTGTTCATTATTTACAAATTTACAGATCTGTAAGGCGTACAGATCTGAACAGAATCGACCCATAACTTTTACTAATAAACTCATATCCGAAACGTACCTTTCTAGAGATACATTCTCTTAAAAGAGTAATTATCTACCTTAATTTCAGTTGGCTGTGACCTGTTATTATATTGTTTATTTTTAGTTAAGTTTTAGCTTTTAGCATAGAAGTGCAGACGCATTATGAATGAGCATACTGTTCGCGATTACGCTAACATGATATTAATGTACCTAAGGCGAGTGTACGACAGCACAAGAAATTAAAATAATTAATGCTGGTGTTTTTGAACGGATGTATCAAAATAACTTTATTATTATATAATGTGTAGGTATTACAAAAATGCATAAAATTATTTAAAAAATTAAAATAAACATAAGTAATAACTGGAGTGATAGGTCACAACCAACTAAAATTAAGGTCGATAATTACAGTTTTAAGAACCTGTAGTTCTAAAATAGTGTGTTTCCGGATATGAGTTTATGTAAAAGTTAGCCTATTATACATCCCCTACATATCCTATAAATTTGTAACATGTATTTATTAACGCCCTGTATAATAAAACGAAAATAACTGAACTAGTTCATGATGATGATAAAAAGAGGTTATTCTCAGCTGATCCATTTTTAACCCTTTCAACCTCATTTGTAGTTGAATTAGAGTAATTGCTATGAAAGTTATAAAATAAACCATGTGCAAGATTATTATTGTGCAACATACATGCAAAGTATTACTTTTAACTGCTAGTTTAAATGCAAGATATACATAAATACGAAGAATTATAAAATGTATTGAATAATCTAATAATCTCTTTCAGTGATGCAATAATTTGTCAAAATGACAATGGCATTTTAGCGGTTGAAAAGTGATATTTAGTCAACTGGATTTTTTTGTCTGTTTCAGAATATGTCCTACATATTAAAACACACTTATTAATGATGATTGAGCTTCATTCCTAAACGATTTTTGGTGACAATTTGCTATTTGAATTGGTATGATCGCATTAAATACACAAAATATCTAGGTAACGAATAGAATTACTGTCACCAACCTAACTATTCTATCAAAAATATTCCTGTATGGAAATTGTCAACTGTACACCTTAAAAATCAAGTAACACATTTTTTGTAATTTTTTAGCTCTGTAAATAATGTAAAAACTGACAATGTTGTTACTGTAATCACTATTCGATCTATTATGGAGCTAGTTCTAAATTGTGTTTAATTTACCTACTGTTTGCAAGCCAGTGTACATGAAAACCGAAACAAAAAAATAAAATACTCGTTACAGAATATCGGTCATTTGCCCACTCGCAGGTACGCGGCTCGTGTCGGAATTTCTATCTCATGCTATAATTGGTTGCCTTTTATAATTTATGTTTTAATACTAACCCAACTAGTAAACAATGACTTCCCAACTGTCTTGATATGCTAACCGATTGTGAATAATATATATTAGATAAATGTTCAATACACCTTTCAGTCGATCAATAATATTCTTCAATAAAAATATTATGCAAAATTTTTGATTGTGTAAGGTCTAGGGTCCGCTTTAAAAAAGTTTTTTCATTGCGCAATACATACGCATTTGGATATTGGATTTATTCTGTGATTAAATAATTAGTTTTTAAAAACAGCTTAAAATCTATCAATTAGATTTAATTAAATGTAGATTTGGTAATCAAAAATTTAATATTTTTTTTCAATAGTTTTAATTGATTAAGCTAATGCATTAATTAGTACAATCAGTGTTGTGACAGATCATCTTAAAAATATCTTAATCAATATCAAGATCGTCACAATTAATATGTTCTGGAGATCATAGGTCGATTTCTGTGATCAGATCTTTTTAACCTTTCGTCACTTTTAGATAAAGAAAGTATTGTCTTTGATTAAAAATTTCGGTATGAATTTTTAATGAATAAGCACGCGACGCATATATATTCACTTGTCCTTTAGTCCCTTTCCGGAATTGCCTATTGCCTGCTTAATCCCTTTACCTCCATATTATACTATCAACGTACACAAGTTGTAATTTGCAATGCGTGCATGATCTATTTCGAGATCATAGATGATACATACAGGCTGAATAATTTAAATCCGAACATAGTCCGTTAACACAGGAAAATCGTTTTTCCCAAACTACATATGATTGTGGTATTAATAGAAAGATAAAAAAAATCTGCATCAACTGTGGTGTCAGTTGTAACAGAGTTTTTGTAAAACACGTAATAATTTAATCCCATAAATTAATTATTAAATTTATTCAGTTTCTTATTAATACCATGACATTTAAATAAAAAGACAAGTAAAAAAATGTCTTACAATTTACCTGTCAGAATTCGTTACAACCAATAATTTGTGCAAATGTTATAATATCATATTTTATTAACTCATTTTTTTCAACCAATATCTAGTCCGTTACAAAGTATTAAAAATAAATTAAAATAATAAAATCATAGTTAACGAATTCTGGCCGATAAAATGTTATACATTTGTTTGTCTTTTTGTTCAAATGTCCATGCCTATCGATATTAATATGAAATTGACTAAATTATGGGACTAAAATATGATATAATTTATTTAGTGTCATTTGATGCAGAAATTTTTTATCTTTCTATTGATAACCAATGTTGTCAGATGAAACGGGGAGCAACAGAATGCCAAAAAGATTTTTCCGTGTTAACACTTTAACACACAAGTCCCAGGGGGCACCACCATTTTTCACTGTAAATAGTTGCTAATACTACAAGAATTCATTATATGGTGTCAGATTATGAAATTAATTAATTTTACGTTCATTAGAGCAAAATTAATTTGTGGTGACACATTAGTCTCGCGTGACCTTTATCTTTTAAAAATGTCTAATACGGCCGTGTGAGACTAACGTGCCACCTCATCATTACATGTCTGAACATGTTCATAATGTCCAATATGACCGTGTGAGACCAACCTGACACTTCACACTTCACGGTACCACGCAGTCGAACATATAATTTGCCATTATGATTCCACGTAGGTTTCACGCAGCCAGAACGGTCAAAAAAGTGTGAGATCACGTTGGCTCCACATAGTACTTAAAGTGTTCACGGCTGTGTTGGAATGGAATTATTTCGATCAGATCAAAGATCTTACATTTGTATTTGGGTCAGTGATCTAGATCGTTTGATCTAAATCCGTCATAACATTAGTCGCATTCTTTGCAATAACTAAACTAATTATTGTATGTGACAGCCAGTGACAGCAAAACATTTATCCAAACTCAAGCACAACCTCTTGAGGTGACTAATAGGGCTATTCTGTAAGAATCGTTATGACATAACGAATCGTTATAATAATAACGAAAATCATTTAATAGGCTTGTGACATTATGGCTTGTTATCAATTGTCATTTCGTTAAGGTTGTGTACAAATTGCCATGGAAGTCTTTGTCCAACGAGTCTCAAAAACGGCTCAACCGATTTGAACAAATTTTGGTTTATAACAATTATATTAAACATAGATTGTAACGAATATTAAATAAAAAAAATTTAATTTGTTTTTATATAAGTAATCTAAAAAAAAAAAACAACTTTTAATGTTTTTGGATTAAAATTTATTTCAAAGCCATCTTTATAAATTAAGGACTTCAGATACATTTCATGTTTTAATAACAAACATGTAGTATTGGCGATTACCTAGCCAAAAGAATTGTCTATATAAGACAATGTAAAAGTAGTTCAGCGTTTTGTCGCATGGTGCGCCTTACGAATTCACTATCCTCTATGCTCGAAACTAATTTCTCAACAGAGTTGGGCGTCGTGCAGTCGTCGCAGCACGCAGCAGAAACGTAAACTAAATAATGATATACCGAAACACCCAAGAATAATATATATATTTCATATTAAAATTAATACAGTCAAATATGTATTTTTAATAAATATAAATTTATAAAAATATGTACATTTAAAAAGTATTACTTTTTTTGAGCGTCAATTATATATTGAGGATCTTTACATTTCTTATTTTCTAATTCGCCTTGCAAGCGAATGACACCCCTAAATATTTAAATAAAATAAATATATCATCACGGTATATTACGCATTGCTGGATGTGCCAATCTGTTTATAAAAATAAAATAACTGCATAGGAACCAATAAGAAATGTTTTCCTATACGAGCATAATAAAATACTCGTATTCATTATAGTTTAATCTTCCTTTAGGTATAAATGTAAAGGTGACGTATTAGTGGCGGCGCCAGGATGTAAATGTAGGGTGGACACAAGGCACAATCAAAAAACGAGTGGGCATCAGGGGGGGGGTCATAATAGGTCATGTAAATGTAACTGAATTTTTTTTCATTCAAGGACAAATTGCCTTATAATTGAAAGTTACATTTTATCAAGGGATGTGAGCTGATAAACTGAAAATTGAATATCACCTGCACTTCTACTATTATAATAATTATATTTTAACTGACATCCATATTTTGTAATCAACATTAATATTTCAAAAATAAAAATAAAATAAATAAATATATCATCACGGCAAATTACCCATGCTGGGTGTGCCAATCTGCTTTGTGCGCAGATATCGGTAATGATGATGATATATTTGTACCATGCGGGCGTTTACCAGGCGTCACCTCACGGGCACTCATTGCTGGCGTGGAGAGTGCATCACAGGGGTCAATTTAGTGCCATTTAAAATATTTGGCGTTGGTCGGGATCGAACCCGGTTCCCCAGATTCGCGACCAGACACTCACGCACGCGGCCACGAGACCCCATAATATTTCAAAAACAAGCCATAAATATTAACTGAGTAAAATACAATACATATTTAATTTTATCTTAAATTATAATATTTGCGGTTGTTTGATTTTGTTTTTTTTATCAATTTATGGCTTATGGTAGTTACCCCCATGACCCCGCGTCCCTTGCATTCGCGCCTGGTGAGCACCCGTTTATTTTAATAATAAAGATACGTAGGTATATAGTATTTTTTCATATACACACATGAAACGAAACAAAGACCCATATTCGAATAATTACATATACCGAGTGTTTAGTTTTTTATGAATTGCAGGAAATACTGTGGTGAAATTTGCATAAAGCTGTAATTTATGCCCTATTAATTTTAGAACAAAAGTATAAATACAAATAATGTTCAGAATTAAAAATAAAATGTTATTCACAAATATTTTATATACCAAAATTATTATTTGTATGTTGGTAATGGGTGGGCACAAGTCTTTTTCGGGTGGGCACGTGACCACCCTGCCCCCCCCCCCTTAGCGCCGCCACTGTGACGTATTGAAGAAAAAAACCTCACGTTAGGTATATACATCTTATTAAAATTCACAAGTATTTAAGAATTTTAATATGGATTATGGATATGAGGTGCGACAAAAATAGAACGAATATGTAGAAGATTTTTATTTACTCAAAAAGAAATAAATAACCAGAATAACAAATTATGAAAGAAACTTAACTTACACAAAAAATAAACAGCAAGTATTACATTTTATACTTTGTCCAATTGTTAATTTTTATTAAAGTTGGTTCTTTCAAAGGTGTAAAAATTAGGTTCCAATTCGGATAGTCAGAAACATGACAGATCATTTAACACACTTAGCCATACGATAATAATATTATACATATACATAATATATAGATTAGGTATGTATTTATATTCTACTCCGGTCTCCGGTACACTATGAAAAATAATTATTATCGGAGAGAAGAACTGACTCGAACAGAGTACGAATTCTTGGAAAATTTAGGGGAAGTGGAATTTTTGAAATCTGGCAATGCCAAGGTCACCTGTAAGAGATGGTTACTTTAAAAAGAAAAGGGCCTAATGGTTAGTGATACACACGAGGCGAGACGAGACGAGAAATATAAAATATCAATCTCGTCTCGTTTTCGAAACTGCAATCTCGATCTCGCTCTCGTTCTCGCACATTTTTTTGGGTTTCGTCTCGTTCTCGCGCGAGAGTCTCGCTGTAAAAATAAGCGCTTGCGCACTACGTATTTAAAACGGTATTTATGTATCAGTTGAACTACAAAAGACAAGTTTGCACCAATCGTTCCGTCTTCCGTGTATTTGCAGTCGTATAACTGTAATAAAGAGACGAAGCACTAAATTCTAGTCACCAAATATTTTAATACGAACATCTGTCATCTGTAAAACTAATTAAACATTAAAAAAATATTTTTTGTAACTAATAGTTTTTACACTTTATCATTAATTATATGCCACTATTTCAGTAAGATTTACTCATAAAAAAGCACTACACTGGGAACCCGCTGGCAACAAATCGCTCCGCTTCACTTCGTGTTGGCTCCTATCAACGCTTAATATAAGATCCTTTACTTTTCAGGGACGACAAGAATTTGATTAACCGTAGTTTTAACTGTGATGAATTAGGGGCTGAAATGTTGGAGAAAAACTAGTTCTATTAGATGCAAAACCGATTTAGTCTTTATTTTGCATTTCCTCGCTCTGCGACCGATATCATTCGACTCTAGAGACTCAAAAAAAAATATAGTCAATTCATATAATTTTCACATTCACGTGTTCTATGCACGAATTACCGTTGACTCCTCTCCCTGTACGGTTCATTTTTCAAGATTATAAATACTTTTTATCGCGAGACTCTCGCGAGATTTCTCTTTTCATATTACATTTTACATAAAATTACATCATAATGGCATAAGTGCATATTTTATTATATTTTTAATACGTATTTTAGGATTCATCAATTTTTGGAACTCGAATAAAGAATAGGTGTATTTGTTTGAAATATTGTATTCATTTGTAATGAAATTTTAAAAATATTTAAAGATTTAATGAAAAATTAATTATACAATCCGCGTATGAAATATAAAACACCGATTCAAAATGCTATATTTGTCTCTTTGGGATATTACAATAAAAATGCAAAGATGCTAACATAATACAGCGCACATAAAGAAAGAGAGAGAGATAGCAAATAAATAGAAATAAATATTGGTAACACAAAACGCGGTCTCCCGCTTTCGGCAGGCATTGGCGGCATACACGTAGCGACGACAGAAAGCGTGGCGCGGATGTTACGAGTACTACCACTTTTGTAAACAACCTTAAGCATCAATTTCATGGTGGCTTCGCTGGCGTGGATTCGGCGAGTCAACCAATAGGATTGCTTGATTTTAACAAACTCACGCCACGGCGTGGATTCGGTAGCGCGGCTCGAAAGTTAGAAATGTTTCAAGTTTTGAAGCCGGCGCGCATGCGTACATTGTGTTCTGAAGCGTCATTCTGTTTACATAATATATTTGATATAACCTAACATAGTATAAAGATTGTTAAGATGGAGTTTGATGAAAAATTAATTCGTGCAGTTGAATGTAGGCCTATTTTATATGATATGAAGCATCCGAAGTATAGGAATAATTTAGTACGGATGGAATTGTGGTACGAAGTATCAAAAGAGACAAATACTGAACGTAAGTATTCGTATGATTTACAATTTTGAAACAATGGACGGACCCACCATCGTTTCTCTTCATAGAATGTATTTTTATAATAAAGATACAATAGAAGTAAACGTTTTCTTCTTCTTTGCCTGTCCATTTCTTTATTTTATTTTATAAAGTAGATATTATTAAAATATTGTGACAGCTCGCATGATACTTCTGTAACACAGCGCAAGCGCGAAAGCACAGAGTTGAGCGACGCCGCGCAAGACAAATTTTACTTCGCACCGGCAAAGCCACGCTCGCCACGCCAGCCAAGCCATCATGAAATTGATGCTTAAATCATGCCAATAATCGTTACAAGTGGTATTCTGTAAACAATAATTTAGTTCTACATAACGAAAAAAGATAACGATATTATTTTTTAACGAATGAAAAAAAGAATTCCTTACATAAACGTTTTGTCAATAATTCAGTATTTTTATTCGTATCAAAATAAAATTGCTACCATGTTGAATAGTGATCTCAAAAACCCGTCATATTATAGTATTTTTGCAAGGTAATATTAATAATTTAATAAGTGTATATTTTTAGCGTCTAGTGCGAGCTTCACAATTTGTTTACAGATGGTAGTAGTAGCTCTAGCATAGCCCACAACAAGAAAAAGAGTATGACAACTCACAGTTTGACAGCTGACTCTCGCCAAAAGTTATCTAACCTAGAAGTTTTGTGAGTGATATTGAATTATTTTATATATTTCATTTAAAATATAATTTGATTTTAGGAAATAAAGGTCTTAACTTGCTTTCAATGTTATTATTAAAATGTGATACAGAATATGTATACGAAGATAACGATTGCCGTTAAGTTGACAACGAATTTCAAAATAGCGATTTCGTTATGATAACGATTCGTTAAGCGAATATTTTATAGAATAGGCCTATAAGAATCGGGAAGAGGGGAGGAAATATTCTCACCTCGGTCTCACTTTATCTCACTTCACCTACGACAAAAAGAACGGTCAAAATTAATAAGGTAAGCTACGACGAACTGAGATATGTAAAAAGAACGCGACTATTGACTACAATAGGATGAAATATTATTTTTTCTACAGTCTATATACAAAGTAGCCATTTGCGCTCTCTACAAAGTAGAAAAAACGCTCGCTGTCCAAATTTCTAACTATACAATGTTGAGATATGTCACTTGTCTACATTCTTAATAGAAACGTTTAGTCAGGAACTAATGGTACTGTAGTTACACATTTACCACCTTCCAAGTCAATCTGACATAATTGGCTCTGTCGGTATGTATATTACATAACCAAACAAAATGTCGCACTCTTGTCAAAATAAAATAGGGCATTCATTTACAAAAACGAAAGTATAAAATGCTTAGATTAGATTAAAGCAATAGCTCAAGAAGAATGGAAAGTAACGATAAATTAAAATTAAATATAAAATAAATTGTGTGAACAGTTGTGCTGCTACCTACAAAAGTTTAGCGTGAACGCTCCCAATAGACATCTACTTTTCCATTGCATTAGTTTAATGTACTTGAAACAAATAAATTATACAAAAAACTTATAATATTCATTACAAAATTGGCATTAATTTTTTGAAAAAACGAAAGCATAAACATCTTGAAGTCATATTTGAATACGTTCCTATCTTCACTGTAAAACTATTGAGTAGTACTGTAAGTACAAAGTGTACATTCTATTATTTTTTGTTATGGCGGAGGACTGTAGAAAAAAATCTTGTGTGTGTTTCGAGCACAAATAGAAATTGTTGATTTTGAGAGAATGCTGCGCGACGGAGGAGCGCGGCAACAACCTCTCAATCGACAATGTCCCATTTTGCGCTCTTAATACACAAATAGCTATTGTCAAGCACGTATTTATTTTAGAAGTAGGTATGCAATATTTTGAAACTTTTTTTAGTACAAATATACAATGTAAGATAATCGTACATATTTCTGTTAATATATTATTGCTTATATACAGTGAATGTTTTGTGTATAAAGTTATTTGCACATTATCGTTGCATAATCTTGTAAAATAAATATTAAACATGACATAAGTATAATAAATACCCTATTTAAACATGAAATTATACGGAAATTTCTTTTATTTACATGTATTTATGTAATTTTTTTTTAAAGTTGCTTATTACCTCTGTACATATATGTAATTGTTTGCCATAAATCATAATACATGTTATAATTTTATGCATTTAGAAAGCACGATAATGACAAATGTGTACTTAAATTGCTTAAAAATTTACTTTAAAATTTTTGCGAAATTATATTATCTTTTTAAGAAATAACATAGAATTACAGTCATTACCATTAAGTTAATTGCTTTACTGTTATTTATGATTACAAAGTAACAAAAACCAGTTATACAACTTCGTGATGAGTTTTGATTTAGTCTCCAACGCCGTGAAGTTATGCAACTAGTTTCACACTACTGTGATTCTGAATTACATGAACTGTAGGAGGAGTTATAAACTTAATTTTCCCTTCTACCTACAGTTTCATAATCTAGTAAAATTTTGTTTATATCATTGAATAACATTTGAATCACAAAGGAAGATAAATTAACGAGAAATGCGTGCATAATTCTTTAAATCAAAACACTTCACTGGTCAATGTATAAGAGGATGGTAATTGTACTTAAAATATTTGAAATGTAATGAAAAAAAAAACATACCTCAATTTCTCAACTCTTTTTCTATATAATTTTTTACATTTTAAGGATGC
>OY720452.1:25033452-25070952 GCA_963082715.1 Harpalus rubripes | reverse complement strand
TAAAAAATAAATTTATATATATATTTTACTACTCTTACTATTTTTTTTTTTGACAAAAATATACAGATAGTTTGTTTTTTGTGCTTTGCTTGCTCGTAGGAACATATGTGCAAGAATTGTACCAATTTCCAAGATGATATAATGCCATGATCTAATTTTTAAATTATTCAGATTAATATAAGTATGTACAGGGTGTCTCATTTTCGATGTTTTTTTAAGGTATCTCGGTTAATATTAATGATAGAGCGAAACCGTTTGCACATTGCAGGGTCAACTTTTCGAGAAAAGTTTAATAGTCACCACAGAAATTTTCGATCTTCTTTTGTTTCTGAGCTACAGGCAAAAACTCGTTTTTCGCTCATTTTGAAAATATATCATATCTTATTTATTATGATAGTTAGAGAAAAAATGTTTTTATAAAAATTTTACCGTTTTTAAAATAGAATAAAATGGCGTAATTAGATTTTTTGAAAACTTAATAATTCTCGAGATATAACACAAACTTATGATTTTTCAAATGGGAACCTATGTTGAAAATAGTCTCGTCTTTTTGCTTATTTTATAAGCTTTTCATTGATATATAAGAAGTCTACATTCTTTTGCTTTAAACATTAATAAAAGACGAATTATTAATTTATTGAGGTGAAAATATTGGAAATTGTTAAGAAAAAAATGATTACAAATCATCATTTGTTTATTTTGATTCAATGTCTATTAATTTTATTCTCAAAATTATTCTTAACCAATTATTTTCGGGTTAGTTAAATTACTATTTATCGACGCTACAATTGGCTTTGACACGATCCGAACAAAATGGTTTAATATGCTTTTGAAGTAAATAAATTGAAAAAATGAGTAAAACTGAAACAAATACTATTAGAAATATGCGAATGATGATCTGGAATAGATTTTTTCATTTGTTTCTTAATAATTTCCAATATTTTCACCCCAATAAATTAATAATTCGTCTTTTATTAATGTGTAAAACAAAAGAATGTAGACTTGTTATATATCATTGAAAAGCTTATAAAATAAGCAAAAAAATGAGACTATTTCCAACACAGGTTCCTATTTAAAAAGTCATAAGTTTGTGTTATATCTCGAGAATTATTAAGTTTTCAAAAAATCTAATTACGCCATTTTATTTTATTTAAGAAACGGTAAAATTTTTGTAAAAACATTATTTCTCTAACTATCATAATACATAAGATATGAGATATTTTCAAAATGAGCGAAAAACAAGTTTTTGCCTATAGCTTAGAAACAAAAGAAGATCGAAAATTCCTGTGGTGACTATTAAACATTACTGGAAAAGTTGACCCTGGAATGTGCAAATGGTTTTGCTCTATCGTTAATATTACCCGAGATACCTTAAAAAAACATCGAAAATGAGACACCCTGTACAGGGTGTAAATCGAAAAGTGAAACATGGGAAATCAATTTTTTTTTGTGCAAACGTTACCTAATTATTTTGTGCAAAAATTCTTCAAATAAAAGTTAGATATTTAAATGCAGCATCTAAATCATGTGAAATGATTATTTTATCTCTTCATATAAACGTAAAAATTAATTATAAAGTTACAGTTTTTATGAGCATTTTGTCTAAACAGCCATGGATTTATGACAAAAAACAACGTATTTGTTTTTTTTTGTCATATATTCAAGGCTGCTTAGACAAAATGCTCATAAAAACTGTAACTTTGTAATTAATTTTTACGTTTATATGAAGAGATAAAATAATCGTTTCACATGATTATGCTGCATTTAAATCTCTATAACTATTATTTGAAGTATTTTTGCATAAAATAATTAGGTAAGGTTGCGCAAAGAAAAATTGATTTCCCATTACCCTGTACCTATACCGTGTGACTATCTTAAAGGTGTACATAGGAGATTAATATGGGAAATCAGGTTTTTGCAATTTCCTGCGCGCCTAATTATTTTAAGCAAAAACGCGTCAAATAAAAGTTTTAGGGCATAAAATTCTGAATCTAAATCAATAAACAGGATTACTTTTACATGCTTTGTAACGACAGAAATTAATTATGAAAATGTCGAAAATTACGTTGAAAATATCGACAGCCATGAAAATAAATAAATGCTTGACGTTTTATCTGTCACAACGTAAGTTAACTTATTTGACGTTTCTGACAATTTGATAAAACGTCAAGCATTTTTTGTTCAATTTCATGGCTGTCGATATTTTCAACGTAATTTTCGAAATTTTCATAATAAATTTCTGTCGGTACAAAGCATGTAAGTAATTCTGTTTATTGATTTAGATGCAGATTTTTATGCCCTAAAACTATTATTTGACGCGTTTTTGCTTTAAATAATTAGGCTAGCAGGAAATTGTAAAAAACTGATTTACCATGTTAATCTCCTATGTACACCTTAAAGACAGACACACGGTATATCTCTCTGTTGTTTATGTTTATACCATGATTTAACTCAGAATAAATAAAAATAATTTTATTGGAAAAGTATAGTGCCTGTGACGCAAATTCCACCTCATTTCTTGTTTACCTGTCAACTTACAAACTCCTGAACTTGTTTATTTGCTTTTGCTTTTCTAATTTGTTTTTGTTTTGTTTAAAGTTTTCTCGTGCGATCAATAAGTAACTGATTTTATTTGCATGCTCTTCTCCATGAAACATGAAGCGTCGTATTTTCTTTGTTTGCGTTTTTTCGTAGTTTTTGCGTTCGAAGTCCAGCAAAACAAACCGTAAATGATGCAGGAAGCAAGGGTCACATGCGTTGCTTTGATATCTTTATGATGTGAATAATCGAAAAGATATACATTTTTAATTTCAGAATCGAGAATTGGAACAAGAGAATACATTTATTGTGATTCATATTCATTCGTGTAGGTGGTTCATAAGCATTTAGCGAAAATTCCAATATTCAGGATGTAGGGTAAGTCCGGGAGAGATGGTTTACCGGGTGAGATGACTCTTGTGCCAAAATACAAATAATAGTAGAACGATATGTTTTTATAGTTTCCGAGATATATGCATTTGGATTTTGGCACAAAAGTCATCTCACCCGGTGAGTCATCTTTCCCGGGCCTTATCTTATCACAACTTCAGGTACAAACTTTAAAGGCATATGGTACTGACCAGAATGATAAAAAAAAACTTCAATTAACATAGATCTGTTCTTCAATAGTTTTCGAGATATAAAGGCAGTGAAAAATGAGTTTTACGGGGTTTACCTCTGTTATCTCGAAAACTATAACAGTTACGTCTTGATTAAATGGGATGTGCTTTTTTTTCAAATTCAGTACTTGTACTAAGTTATATGTTGTAACAATCTTGCCAAATATTTAATTTTAGAATAACTTCGTAACTATTAGAAATTGAGAAAAATGTTTCATATAAATTTTATTGTTTTTACCTTCCGTCACCTTTAGGTAAGGAAGGTATTGTCTTTGGTCAAAAAATTCGGTGGTGAGTTTTTGATGAATAAGCACGTTTTAGGGTCCCTAGAATACGATTTTACTATTTTTACGATGATGTCTGTATGTGTGTGTGTGTGTGTGTGTGTGTGTGTGTGTGTGTGTGTGTGTGTGTGTGTGTGTGTGTGTGTGTGTGTGTGTGTGTGTGTGTGTGTGTGTGTGTGTGTGTGTGTGTGTGTGTGTGTGTGTGTGTGTGTGTGTGTGTGTGTGTGTGTGTGTGTGTGTGTGTGTGTGTGTGTGTGTGTGTGTGTGTGTGTGTGTGTGTGTGTGTGTGTGTGTGTGTGTGTGTGTGTGTGTGTGTGTGTGTGTGTGTGTGTGTGTGTGTGTGTGTGTGTGTGTGTGTGTGTGTGTGTGTGTGTGTGTGTGTGTGTGTGTGTGTGTGTGTGTGTGTGTGTGTGTGTGTGTGTGTGTGTGTGTGTGTGTGTGTGTGTGTGTGTGTGTGTGTGTGTGTGTGTGTGTGTGTGTGTGTGTGTGTGTGTGTGTGTGTGTGTGTGTGTGTGTGTGTGTGTGTGTGTGTGTGTGTGTGTGTGTGTGTGTGTGTGTGTGTGTGTGTGTGTGTGTGTGTGTGTGTGTGTGTGTGTGTGTGTGTGTGTGTGTGTGTGTGTGTGTGTGTGTGTGTGTGTGTGTGTGTGTGTGTGTGTGTGTGTGTGTGTGTGTGTGTGTGTGTGTGTGTGTGTGTGTGTGTGTGTGTGTGTGTGTGTGTGTGTGTGTGTGTGTGTGTGTGTGTGTGTGTGTGTGTGTGTGTGTGTGTGTGTGTGTGTGTGTGTGTGTGTGTGTGTGTGTGTGTGTGTGTGTGTGTGTGTGTGTGTGTGTGTGTGTGTGTGTGTGTGTGTGTGTGTGTGTGTGTGTGTGTGTGTGTGTGTGTGTGTGTGTGTGTGTGTGTGTGTGCGTGCGTGCGTGCGTGCGTGCGTGCGTGCGTGCGTGCGTGCGTGCGTGCGTGCGTGCGTGCGTGCGTGCGTGCGTGCGTGCGTGCGTGCGTGCGTGCGTGCGTGCGTGCGTGCGTGCGTGCGTGCGTGCGTGCGTGCGTGCGTGCGTGCGTGCGTGCGTGTGTGTGTGTGTGTGTGTGACAAAATTTTCTAATTCGATAACTCTAATACTACAATTCCAAAAATTATAATTCTTTCGTAGTCCTCTTCGTTACATCTATGTGAAGAGCTGATTAGATTTTGGTTATAATTGGTCAACCGGAAGTACCCTCATTTGAAGATTTTAACAGTTTTTTTTGAAAAAACGATGTTAAATATCATTTTTTCACATTTAATGTTATTACAAATATTAAAGAATTATTTATTCTCTATACGATTTGAATGCATTTTATACTTCATATTAAATGGACATAGAGTTAAAAAATTATAAAGAAATTAAATATCATATATATTAGTCAGCTTTGCTATAACTCTGGAAACAGCTGCTACATTAAGAAAATTCTGATTGAAAGGTGTCAGTGTCAAGTGCAGTTGACAGTATGTTTATGTTATAATTTTACTGGAAATATAGGATCTTTTGGCAGAAACTTTCTGTATGGAATTTGTATAAAATAAATACAACTGCCTTAAGGTAATGTACAAGAAATATAATCTTTTGCAAGGAACTTTCTGTATGACATTTATACAAAATACATAGAACTGACGGAAGGTAATGTGCTGGCCACATCAGATTTTTTTATAGTCTCTTTTTACTGACACTGACAGATAAAATTTTGTTCGATCACTATTTTTGTCAGTTTATCTTCGATTATAATTCAAGCAGGCTTCTTTCTCGTAAACAGTTGAAGGACCTATGTGAATTAAGCTTTTTTTACTATAACAAAGTGTCTACCCGAAGTTATGACACATTCCGTATACTACAATACTACTACTCAAAAGTGAACGAAGAAATTTTTACTTATCAAAAGAATAGATGATTGTTTTGATCATTAATATTCATGAAGATAAATAAATCTTCGAATCGCCAAAATTATGTATTATCTACTATACATAACAATACAGATATATCGTCGTTACCGACATCTGCGTAATAGTTTTTTTTTTCTACTAGTGACTAGTGGTATGAAAAATATACATTTACGCTCTCATTCATCATCGTAAAGTTTTTTTTTTTTAGCAGCGAGTAACAAAGTTCTTTTTTGCGCGTCTCCCATGGCAACAAGCGTTAAACAACTTTTTCACTCGCTCGCAAAATAAAAATTTATTTTTATTTAAATACAATATTAGAATAGATTTTTCACTTTTGATAGTTTTTAATATTAATTTTTGAGCGCAAAATTATATTAATTATAAATAATTAAATTAATTATATTCAAAAATAATGTGTGTGTGTGTGTGTTACAAACGTAAAGGCTGCCACGCACTTGAGCGACGCGAAGCGAAGCGAAGAGAAGTTTTCTCATTCAATATATTCTTATGTGAATAGTCGCCTCGTTGCTCTGCTCTTCGCTGCTCCAAAGTGCGCGTATACACATAATAATACATTGAATGAAACTTCTCTTCGCCGCGCTTCGCTTCGGTCTCTGAAGTGCGCGTTAGCCTTAAAGTGTCATTGTCGCTTTCGAAGAATTGCCGCGCTCCACTAAAGTATCACTTTATGCTCTTAATACGCAAATAACTATTTTTTACGTCTGTAAAAAAGTACACTTTTGTCATTAAAATTGGTTTACTCGTATAAAGTATGCCTTTTTTAATGCATGAAAGTATGAAAAAATGCACTTTTTTAACGCTGCGGAGTGAAATAATGAAACGTTACGACACTTTTTTTTCACGCTTTTATTGCAGACATAAAAAATTGTATGCAAATCGTGAGTAAATTATATCTTTTTTTCACTCGAATGATTTGCGCACTCGTCTTTGGCTCGTTCGGCAAATTTTCCTTCTCGTGAAAAAAAAAACTTTACTCACTTGTTACATAAATAAATATTATGTATCTAGAGCCGAAAATTATATATTGTATATGAAAGAAATTGCAATCTTTCGAAAGCCACAAAGACACTTTACCCTTGTGACCTCGCTAGACATATATTGTTTTTTGAATACCGCAAATGTTAAACTTATTTTGAAAGAAAATAGTGCTTCCAAACTGTTTAGGTTCTTAATCGTTTACGCTTGGACTACTCGTATACAGAGAGTACCAAGAAAGATCCCTATCTACGTATCCTCAATTTTCCAGTTTAATTCTGTTTGGACCGAGTGTAAGCGATTCTTTTGTATTAAAAAAAAAAAAAAAAAAACGCTCAACAGGATTAAATACAATTACAGTGTGGGTTCACATACACATACATCCATGCCTCAGTGGGATTCGAACCCAGAACTCCGACCGCGCACATGACTAAGAGGCGTTACTCTAACCATTGAGCCACCGGAACCTAAAAAGTTTAGTATAATTTACATTTGCGGTTTTCGATAATGTTATTCTAAGGGCATATATTTAAAAGTCAAGCAAATGAACTTGGTACGAACTATACGTCAGTTCAAAAATGACCAAAAAGATAAACATAACACTGCTTCAAATTTTACTCTGAATGAGTCCAATTTTCAGATTACATTCTATACCGTTTCCAAAGTAATTTTGTATTGTACTCTGTCACAAAATAGTTATGTATTTTTGATTGTGAAATGTCATTTTTGCATTCTCGAATGCAAAGGCTCTATCAAAACGTTACAGGATTTAAAAGACTTTTACGATACCTATACTGAATTGTAATAGTAATTTGTATTTTAAGACCGTTACTCAGAACTTTACGGGCGTGCGCGGTACCTAACGAGCGAGAGAAGCGAGCTTGTTATCTGTGCGAGCACGTAAATTTCGGGTAACGGTTGAGCATTGTACAATGTTTTATGATACTAAATCGTAAATAATTTGAAAAAATAATGGGAACATACAACACAATACATTAAACTATTTGATCGAAACAGTCTTTAGAGACATATGGCGAAGCGAAATAATGAATAAATAAATTTGTATGCATGTTGCTCGCACGGATAACAAGCTCGCATCTCTCGCTCGTTGGTACCGTACACGTCCGTAAAGTTTGCAATATAAATTACTATAACATCCTGGATGTAAAAAGTAAACGTTCTATAGGAAAAAAAGTGTTAATAGATGTCATTTAAATATCAACTTTTGAAGACTGTTTTCGAAAAATTAACTTTTTGCTTTTAAGCGTAAAAACTGCATATAGAGTGGAGACAAATTCAAACTTGAAATTTTTTATTCAGTTACAGTTCCAACAAATTACGAGTAGCATGTCTGTACTGTCGTCGTATGTAAAATAAATTCCATTTGAAATCTTTTTAAAAACTCTCTTTTTATTTTCACACCGACATAATTATGCTATGAACGCCCAGACTGCTGGCATTTTGAGCACTCTCACTGAAATCTTTCTCCGTAATGCCGCTAACAAGCAGTGCAATGACGTTTTTTATTTAGCTCCGACCAAATCATAAACTGAAAGAGTTTCAAATAAAAATGATAAAATTGTGCGCTCCAAGCTAGTTGGCCAGCCAGCCAGCCAGCCAGCTTGTTAGGTTAGTTAGACATTATTGAGTTGATAATAAAGTTTTTCTTGTTTCAAAAATATTTTTATTTCCACGAAACAAGTAGTCCGCCTTAAAACAATAATTGCTACTTGAAATGATCTAATAAAACTGAACATTTAAATGATTTATTTGTTTAAATAAATAACAGTTCTTATCTCTTCTTATGTAATTGTTTCATTGCCAAATTTTCATAAAAATAAATGCGTAAATACATACAGAAGTACGTCAATAATTTTATTGTATAATTTAGATATTAAATTAACTCAGTATATAATTGAGAATTTCGTTTAAAGGTTAATCAATTAATCATTAAAAATATTTAATAAAAAAATGTATCAAATGACGTCAAAAATTATTTTTATACCAAAATCTCGACCAATATATGTATATATTTACTACTTACATTACATATATGTAATTATTTTCAAACTTTGTGCTACCGCCATTTGAAAATCTGGAATTCATTATTAAGTACCGAAATGTATGCATAAAATTAAGAAACCACGAAAGTAAACCAAATAACACATGATGAATTTAATATAATTTATGTCGAATGACAGGCAGAATATTGTGCAAGTGGCATTTAAACCTTGGACTATAGCATACATTTATTAAATATTCTACTAAAAGATCATTTTATATGTCTTTAATTATTATTGAACTCTAATGTTTCAGAACAAAATGAGCTTAAGACCTACCTCATGGAATATTAAAAAAAGACTTTCTAGGATCTCATACAATTTAGATGTGGTTAAAAAAAATAATAGAAAAATAGTGGAGGATACATTGATGGTTTACTTTGCGAAATAAATCAAGTATTTTTGGATTTTAAAATAATAGTTGCCGTCAACATGGAGATTTCTACACTGTTGCCAATTCAGTAGTAATAATGAAAATGCTACGCTATGAAAAAAGACGGTACAAAGTAGAAAAAAGATTGACCATCAGTCCGTACTCGCTTGACGACGAGTATAATATTTAAATAAAAATTTACAAAAAATAGATAATTTTCTGATTATTTTTTGACGTTTATTAAAACCAATAAAATGCATCATTTTAAGTAACGTGTCTGCGTTTTAACCAATCCTGTCATTATTATACTGAGAATAAAGCTCTAGTGATTATTCCCGGGAATAATCGCTGTAGTTTTTATTTTTGTTGCTATATGTCAGATAGCTATCAATACATAAGTAAAATGAGCGAGTGCCGTTTCTGATCCTAAAATAAACCAAAATATTATAGAAACCACTTCTAGAAGTACCATAATTAGTAACTATAAATTGTCGAAGTTGAGTTTTAGTTGTCAAACTGGACTTGCCAACTGGACCATGTAAATAAATGAAGCTAGTAAATTATGACAGTAGATGACATTACAATAGCATACAAGTCTGATTCCGTTGTTTGAAACAAATTTGTGGATCAAAAAATAATCTAATTAAATATAACTCAACAGTTCGATAAATACCATTTTTTCTTTAATTTTTTTTTCTGTAAGAACAGGATGAAATAAGAAATTTAGTGTAAACGCGACTTAAAAATTTTACGTAATAAGCGAGATATGAATTTTTAAAATTAAGAATTTCTTGCGTGACGTAGGTGGTACTTCCAGTGGTGTTAGTTCTAGAGAGAACAGATTTTTTCATGTTTGCATAGCTGAAATATTTTTACATAAAAACTTATACGTTATATTCACGAAGAAATTATTATTTAACATAAATAATAAGCATTTTTTTCTTAATAAATTATAGAACATTGAAACAGTTTGACATTATTATGAGACAAAGTATGACGTCGGATGGCGCTAATGTTTGTTTGTTTTGATTAGTTAATATTATTAATTTAATTAATACATATTGCAAATTGATTTAATTATAAATACATTATTATTGTTAATATTAATAGATATAATTAAACAAATTTATGAAACAAAATTGTAAATTCTTTGTTAGGTTATACAACAACCTGACAGTTCATAATCTTTCAAAGGTGACCGCAGCAGACGCGCGAATCTCGGTTTTAAAATCAGGCGACCAATCAAATTCTTAGGACCTAATGCGTCATACCTAATTAGTAATCAACTTTAATCGCTTGCAGTTTACGACCTAATCAATATTGAAACAAATTTTTTTTCACTAATTCTCATTAATTTATGTATATTTTCGTTTTCTTATGTAAGATAGTTAAAATTTGACTATGGTATAGTACCCTATTAGAAAATTATTCTCCAGTTTATTTCTCAAACTTATTGCCAGGCAATAGTCACGAAAGCCCGTATTTTCAATTTATTCTCACTCTCTTGTTATATTACTAAGAATATAATTCATGAGTCACGGGACATGTTTTCCGCCAATCAACATTCAGAATCTCCCTAGTTACATGTCGATCACAGCGATGATAAAAAACAAAGATATTATCACCTTATTTACATTCGTTACTAAAGGATTTGTTTTCGTTATTTGACATTGACAGTTAATTTTAAGTATAGAAATGTGCGGTAATCGTTTTTGATATCAACAATGATGAGAGTAATAAGGCAATTGTAACATTACCCATGTTGTAAAGCAATATATGAAAAGTTAGCTTACCAGCACGCACAATGTGTCATAAAAATTCATTATATTCGCTCATGAAATATAAGCTCGTGATATGATTAATAATCGACGATATTGCTCGTGAAACCGAAGCAGCACATTTCACTCGTCCTTCGGACTCGATAATCATATCACTTGTTATATTACGTGTGAATATATATTAGAACAATATGTGTATTTATATGCACGGGTAAATTTTATGAAGATGTCAAATGAAATGAAATTTGTTGATATTTATAAGGCAATAAATGAATAATTGTACCCGTATGATTCAGAGAGTAAAATATATAATAGATTGTTTTTATAGGTAAACAGGTATATCATGTGTGCAACTTATGTATTATTTATAAAGTAAATTACAATACGTTCCTTTTATTTTGCGTGTAATTTATAGCTTTTAAAATAATGACACGGAATGCGGGCTCGTATATCTAGACTTTATAATTATGTCAGTATACATCCTGTAGGGTGAAAGGAAGTATCTACATCCCCCATAATCTATTTATTACTGAATTGCATATAAATACATAGTGAAATACGCAATTACTTTTATATGGTTATATTTACTAATAATAACCGTGTATAATACTATAATATAGCTAAAGTATATTTCTTTTTTAATATTTTCAAAAGGTATTGCTTTTATTATCAAAGCATCATAAAGAATGTCAAAAGTTATTGAGGTAGAATATAAAAGTTAAAAAATATAGCGTTATAATCACAAAAACAATTTCCTTTTTACAAATTGCTGTTGGCAGAAAAATCAAGGAGTTATTTGCTTTTTATTTGAGATCAAAAGAAAGTAGAACATTTCATGTTTTGAACAAAAACGTGACTTATATTTTCGGTATTTTTCTACAATTTGTCACACATTTTGAAAAATAATTTTAATATTGCAAATATGCACGTATCTGCAACTGTTTTGACAACAGTTGCTGCAACTTGCAACCTACGTTATCAGACGTACGAAAAGTTGCAAGAAATATAGATTTTTTTAAGTCTCGACGTTGGTACTCTCGTTAGTACTACATTATTTAAAATATTGATGTCTCGTATTCCACAGAGCTTCTTGATATCTTACGAGATCAATCAGAGAGTGAAAAAATTTGTCTGATTTTATTTCAATTCCAGCTCCTCCAGCCATTTTTAATTATTTCGTATTGTTCACCAGCTGTTTACAAACAAATGTCAAACAGTTTAAGGATTTTTACTCCCTAAGCCCCTTTACTACGCACGCGTATCTTGATAGTTGTAGATATGTGTGACTATTTTTCGAACAAGATGTAAAACTAGTTGCAGGAAAATTGTCGCACTATCACACGTCAAAAGTTGCACGAAACGCTTGAAGTTACAGAAAATGTGTGTCAGGTTGCAGATACGTGCGTACGTATGATAACCCCAAAACACAGCTTGAGTTAGCACAAACTGCTGGAATATTTTAAAAATCCATGTTTGTTTTTTAAATTTTGGTTAGGTTATGTTTGAGTTTTTTTGTTTGATATACAGACTGCCCAGATTTCGAAGGCCACCATTGGGATAATAGATACGACTTCGGTTAAATGGGACATGTGGTGCGCCTTTGAGGGGCCATCTTAAGTGTGCTTTTGTTTTGATAAAAAATTTCACAGGTTACTAGAAAATAGCGGAAAACTGAATTTGGTCGATATTTTCATTATTAAATTCCTTCTAAACTATCAGTAATCGAGAAAAATGTTTCAAATAAAAAAGTTAGATATTTTTATTTTCGATCCAGTGGCGTACGAAAATAATTTTCTACTGGTGAATTTTCGAGATATAACAAAAACTTATATATTTTTTAAATATTTCTGAAAAAAGCTTGGTTTTAATCAAGCTACATTTACGGAAAATTCGGCAGTAAGACCCCAAACATCTAGTTTCTCCAGGTCTACAAAAATTTAAAATTATATTAAATAGGGGACTATAGCTCAATCGAATTAAGAGAAATTAGTAAGAAATAGTGATAATATATGCTTAATAATGAATATTAATAAAGAAATAAAATGATATAATTGAAATACTTCGGAAATAAGGGGGTTTTTGTTTTAGCAGCTCTTCACTCATATGAATTCCATATATATTATTTTGATTGGCGACTCAAAGACCACCTATAAATATATAACGAATACCGAGTTAGGGGCGGAGCCTACTACCAAAGGAAGTCAAGATATTCAAATAGCGGAGGCGTGGCTATCAGTTCAGTAGTGCAATTCTCAAACAGTTTTTATTTGAATATAAATATTTTGCATTAAACTTAATAATTTAAATACATTTCCAATTAAAATCATGTCGACTACAGTATAATTATATTCATTTATTTTTTATAAATATAATAATTTAGAAATAGTATATATTTCAAAAACATTTAGGTCCACGAAGAAAATAGTTTGATATAAAAACGTATATACGTGACGTCACATCTATATTTTCAAATTTCGGAGGAATATAACTCGCTTATTAATAGGGATTTTTTCACCGGATTTTCACCGACAGTCTTAGTTTTACTTATACTTATATATATATATATATATATATATATATATATATATATATATATATATATATATATATTCAGATGGAATTATAAAAAAATGGTGGAATCCCCTATTTCTTATAATTATAAAATAAATAAATATATCATCACGGCATAGTACCCATTACTGGGTGTGTCAATCTGCTTTGTACAGAGATTTCGGTAATGATGATGACATATTTATACCGTGTGCGAGTTTACTAGGCGTCACCTCACGGGCAATCATTGCTGGCGTGGAGAGTGCACCACCATTATCATTTATTTATTCATTTTCTTACTTATGTAATCTCAAACAAACGTCAATATAATAACAGTGTATGTTTTGAATGATAAAATTAGGTGTTTGTGTAGGTACATAAATTTGTTTATCAATATACATGAATTTATGTTTATAATTAGCGTTTTCAGCTTACACAGTGCAAGTGCGCACTGTGTGCAACATATCACGTGACCACAGTGAACGAGTTCTGCCCTCATTCGGTGGCAGTGCAGTTTATGCTGAAAACAATTTTGTTTAGGTGCCATATTTGCACTTACACTATTGCACTTGCCTAGGAAGTCAGTGCGTACCAATGCGCACTCGAGTTGTAAGCTGAAAACGCTATAAATCTGCAAGATCTTATTTGTAAATGTGATAATCTTCATTTTAACATTACATATATATGTTTTTTAAATGCTATAGACCTTGAAGAATAGTATATTCTATAACAACTATGGAATAGATAATTTCCGCGCGAGCGAAAAGTTTGTAGGCCGAGCCGTAGGCGAGGTCTACGGTTTCGCGAGTGGCGGAAATACTATTCCATACGAGTTTTAGACTATACTTTTTCTCACACTATTTAAAAAATATATATTGCTCATCACTTAACATTTTTGTAAAAAATAATAAAATATTATTGGTACATATGTAACAAACGCAATTTTTTATTTAACTAACCATGTAAACGCTTCAAAACGCGTAAAACAAGGCGTATAATAAGATTTTGTAATCATTTCTTTTATAATTTGACAGTTAAGGCAATTGAGGTGACAAAATCAAAGAAACAAAGCGTCAAGCAAAGCTGGCCTGATTTTGAAAACAATTGCGTTTTCCCATGTTTTTCAAATGGGTGAATTGAAAAACTAGTGGGCTTTGATTTCTGTAACAGTGTTACAGAATGTACTCATTCTGCAACAGTTTTCAGTTACAGAAGGTGTGAATTCCATAGTAGTGTTAGAGAAAAGTATATACTATATACCGAAACTGTTTGTAAGAATTAAAAAATGTTGTATGAGTATGACTGAGATTTCGAGTAATCAATGATATTTATAAATATTTCGTAATATGTTTCAGATTGCTATTTGAGATCTTTTATATTTTTAATTAGCCGTAAGTAACATGACTATGTGTGATGCACAGAGCATAAAACCGCTTAAATGATATGTTTTTTTTTAATTCAGAAACAAATGTAAAAGTTATTTTATTTTACGTTTAAAATGTTTGTATAAAAAAATACGTAGACTTTTCATGAATATTTTAAAACTACTTTTATTAAAATATTTAAATAAAAGCGCTCAGAGGTTTTATTTTGTATAAATATTAAAAATGTTATTTTTAATAATGGATGCTGGAACATTTTTGTTTAGGTATTGATTGAATACAAAACAAACATTTATTTTAATGCTTTATTTCGTTATAAATATCTATAATCTACAATATTAAATATGAAAATGGTACAAAATACATCATAGTGGCATATACGTAATACAAACATTTATAAATACAGTGTTTAAATAAGTGCTCCTCTATTACTACAATACATAAAAGCTGTGATACATTATTTACCAAACAAATTCAGTTTTATTACACACATTTCCCCAAATACCAAACACATTTCAAACACGATAAAAAATTTCGAATTATCAATATCACAGTACATCACAGTCATACAACAGTCACACAGTGACCACACTACTCTATAGCCTTTAGGCTCAGTGAAAATATTACAATTTGTTACTCTGTTCGGTGAAATATATAAAAAGTATATCTAGATACTTGCACACTACTGACTACCGAGCGCTATATTTTAAATTTTTAAGTTATAAGGAACTAAAGGTTTTAACAGGATTTCCAAACTTTCGTACATATTTGTATTAATATGTATTTACATACTTTTTTATTCCAAATGTTTTGTTATAATTATTAAGTGCACAAATGTAGTTTTATTAATTAATTTTGAATTAGATTTTCCACAGTTCTTATTATCCAAGATAATAGTATAACATAAATAAAAATTGATTTGGATGATTAAATTTTTTTTATTTGTTTCTTTTGAAATATGCCTTATTAATTTAATATAAATAATAATCTAAAAATAAATAAAATAAATACACTATGTTTTATTCACAATCATTGAGTTTTAACATTCATTTTATTAATTTATTTTATAGTTTTATTACAATTTTTTTAGCCTGCTTTAGCATAAAAATCTTTAGCAGGTTTATTGATTCTATAATAGACATTTTTATTACATTTTGACTTGTCAAAATGGCAATGAAATTTCTGCGGTTGGAAACGCACATATTTCTAATCGATTGTGAATAAAATAATTTTTATTTTGATGTTTGTGGAAATATTTATTTATTCGTACATAAAAGTCTCATCCAATAATATTTCAAATGTTTAAGTTTTTTATATATTAATTTTGAATAGTATTTTTTTTATTGTAAATATAGATTCGTTTCATTTTATATCAACAAATCAAACAATACTATAATATTTAATACCATGCATATAACCGTAGTTTGGGAACCCTTGAGTTACTAACTTTTATTCCGATAACAATATCACCGAACTGCCCAACAGGTTTTTCAAATTCCTTCCATATCAGACACTACTTATTCTTGTGCCTTCGTCTCTGTGGTAACTTTATGCCCCTATGATGTACCATGGTAAAAGAACAGTGACTGCCATGCACACAAGACAGGTTATGCCCATGGTGATCCTCTCCGTAGCTTCCTCAATGTAGTAGCTCTGGAGGAGGTAGTCCGGGTCGGTGAACTCGTAGGCCTGGCGGGAGAACTCCTTGATTTCGACGTCGAAACGGAACTTGACCCTGGAAGAAAGAGGAAGAGAGTTAATAAAGTTTTTTTTTTTTGTAAGTACTGGAAATTGGAAATATATATATATATATATATATATATATATATATATATATATATATATATATATATATATATATATATATATATATATATATATATATATATATATATATATATATATATATATATATATATATATATATATATATATATATATATATATATATATATATATATATATATATATATATATATATATATATAAATGTAATACAAAGAAAATTTTAGCAAATAATTTATAAACACTGTTGTCTGTTGCGGCAAATAAATTAGTTAATTTAATTTTAAATGTTAAGTACGTATTTTATAAATATTTAGGATTAATGGGGTATGTGACCATATTCGAATTTCAATATGTATGCCATAAAATATAGAAACTAACCACTCATTATAATAATAGAAACTAAATATTAATATTAACAAATTAATGTTTTGGAGAAGGGATATATGCCGTAAGTATGCTAGAACCGTGGTCGAAGACAGATAGATTGCGGAAAGGAAAGAGACAGTTATAAATCAGCCTATCAGCGTCACGTTTATGTTGTGGTAGGTGTGGCAGGGTGTGGCATGGTATGGCATGGCCACATCTGGTTATAACTATCTCTTTCCTTTTCAGTCTAACCGTCTTTTTTCACGCTTCTACCATTGTAACGTCGCGAATCCCTTCCCCAAATTTTTAATAATTATTTTCACGTAAAGTACGAATAATTAACCGATATAAAAAATACAGGTATTTTATTTTTTTGTCTAGTATCATATTATGTAAAAATAAAAATTTGCTCACATACCCCATTGCAAACTAGTTGATTTGAATAAATAAATTATACAAACCAAACCACTCTAAATCATTGTCATTGAAAATCGTTTCAAAATTAATAAAACTTGAAACAAAATTATACATAAATTATTAAAAAATTCTTTCAGAACTCATAATACTGTAAAAATAATACTTCAATAAAATAATCTTAAATAGGGATATTTTTTTATTGTTTTGAAGTATCTACTGCTACAAATATAATAAGTACATCAAATTTGATTTAAATTTAGAAAATAAACCTCAAAATAAAAATAATGCATGTATCGAAATTTTTACAGTGCTGACTGATGAGTTCCAACACGTACAAAAATTTATAAATTTATTAAAATTGAATATAATTACTTTTATTTAACATTTGAAATGATGATTGCCCACAAATATTAAGTATATTATAATTACGCCAATTGCTGTTATAAATAATCTCGAAATTAATAAAAAACTGAATACATGCGACTATAATCATATTTATATAAGAAATACATATTTTCTACGAGTTCTCAAATATTTAATGACAGTATCTGGAATAAATTAAAAACTCAACCTTCAACAAATATAAATATCATTTATCGTTATTTGGCTAAAACCACACTCTTGATGCGAGAGGAAGATTAATGAAATATGTGTTTATTTGATTTTATGTATGTTTATTTCATGTATCTCTGTTTAAACCAAATATTTAATAATTCCGAATATCTAAATTTACATTGCCGCAAACATGCGATAAGTAAATTAAGAAGTTGTAATTTCATTCTCATATAATGAAACCTTCTCGTTTCATATATAAAGAAGGTAATTGGTACAATATGCATGTAGTATGGAGTACGTTACAATTATAACCATGACCCCGTGATATTGAATGAGTTACTGAGGTCATTCACAGAGCGAAGGTAAAATTAACGTGGAAAAGTTCTCGGAATTAAGTTAGCGTAAAAAATTCATCCGCTGCAGACTAGAATGCATTATACGGTTGCAGATGTTCAAACACGAAATTGAATTTAAAATAGGAGAGCAAAATTACAAAAAAAAGTTTTGAATGAGTCTATATGCATACACGGTATGTAAGAATATTTGACTATTTGGAAACAGAATGTATAAAAAATAGTGCAAGTATTCTAAACTAAACTAATATTGTGTATATACAACTACCCAATTTTCGGGTACAAGTAGACATTTTCATAACTTAAATTTCAACATTATTTAAATATAAAAAATCTGGTGTGGCCAACACAATACCTCCCGCTATTTACAACCCGCGTCACTAAAAAAAGATTAAGCTAATCCTTATTTTTGGATTAGCGAATTTTATAGTCTAATCTAATCCAAGTAACTACCTTTTTTTCATAATAAAATGAGGATTAGCTTAAGCTTTTTTGCGAATAGTTTATTTCCTTTCCTATTGTTCTATTTACTTTTTTTTTTTAATACGTTACTATTATTAATTTGAAATGATTAGTTCTTCGACAGTGACATTTTACATACAATTGAATAACTGCGAAACCAAGGATTTTTGTTTGTTAATGCGTGGGCTCCGGGATTTAAATTATAGATAATTTTATAAATTTATCCATAAAATATGTAGAAAAAGTATTAATACAAATTTGTAGAAAATTTAATAATCTTTAATTTTTATAACATTAATCTCGAAAAAATAACATTTAAAGGTATTTTTCGAGGAAGAACTATTTTAAGCTTCAAGTAAAGTGCCATTTCCGGTTCTCCGATTTACACCAAAATTTCATGGGCTCTTCATAATAGAAAAAGGTCGAAATACAAGGTTTCAAAATTTTCTGAATGATAGTATATGAGTTAGAGTGGAGGATCGACACATACATACACACACACATACACAGACATCATGGTTAAATGTTAAAATTGGATTCTAGGGACCTTAAAACGTGCTCAATTACCAAAATCTCGATATGCGATTTGTAACACGATCCCTATACCTCCTTTATCAAGGGTAGCGGGAGGTAAAAATTGTAATTTAAATTACAGGTAATAGATTCGAATTTAGAAACCGGCTAGTATGTATAATAGCTTTAAAAACTCGTGAGATGATGCCAAATATATGCTGTAAATGGTCCAAAAATATTGCCATTGCCAAAATCTGTGAATTGGCGCACCCAGGAATGGATAATAAGCCGTGATGATATATAATTTTTTTTTCAAATAATAGTTTATAAAAAAAGTTACACTGAATACTGATTTGTGGTGTTTACTTGTATACGAGTATTTGTACAAGATATAAATAAAATAAACCTAGTAATTAATTATAAGTGTTTACCTTTTATAGTACAGTGCACAAAAATGCTATTTATTATCTAAAAATAAATTTGTTAATGATGCTTTAATTTGCGCATACGAGTAGGTGTAGAGATACACGTTTAGGTAGGTGTGTTAGGTGTTGTTTTGCTTATTACGAGGGTAGTTTACAAATAAATCAACCTAGCCATAAAACAAAAGATGAACGATAACAATTTTTTGTTGTCAGACTTGTGTGACATTTTTAAGTTCATATAGCAAGTTGCATTCAAATTGTATTATTACAGTTTGGCGTAGAATTTAGGGTTAAAAAATGAGTGAAACTAAATTGGAGCATCGGAATGTGATAAAATTCTTAACAAAAGAAGGCAATGAGCCTAAAATTATATGAGCGAATGGTGGCCGTGTATGGGCAAGATGCCCCAAGTTATTTTAAAGTAAAATTTTGGTGTAAACAGTTTCGATGGGGAAGGGATTCCAAAATCTGGTCGACCACTTGAAGCACGAACTGTAGAAAATTTTCAAGTTGAATTTTTTTTTGAAAGTTTCTGTTATTGCCAAGGAACTGTCTTTATATGAAACCGGTGTTTGGAAAAAAATTTATGATGATTTGGGCATGAGGAAGGTATCTTTACCGTGATACCCAGGCTGGTTCAGAAAGCATGTAAAGTTGCAGACATTATCAGGGACTGCGGGTATACAGATCTACGCCATCCACCTTATAACCCTGACTTAGCACCTAGTGACTTTTTTTTTTATTTAAAAATATGAGAAAAATTATTAGGGGAGAAAGATTTGAATCAGACGAGTAGTTAATGTATGCTATTGACAGTTATTTTGCAGATCTTCCAAAAAAATATTTTTTGACGGGATGGCACAGTTGAAGAAACGTTGGTAAAAGTGTGTTAGTGTTGAAGGAAGTTATTTTGGAAAATAAAGTATTGTTCAAGTTCAATGGGTCTTCTTTCATAGGTAGATTTCTTTATAAATAGCCCTCGTATATCAAGGTTGTATTTTTGATCGCGTTAAATTAATTTCATTTTAAAAATAAACTCTAAACAATATTTACGCAGAAAAAATTGTGCAAGATACAATTTTATCCCTAGTATCTAAAAATAACAACAAAACAAGTGAAATTATAATATCATTGACGTCAAACTCTCAAGATATACATCTCAAAGTTCGTAGCTTACGCATATTTTTGTATTTTTTGACCTATTCAAATATTTCCTATGTTGTTCATTGATTTCTTATCAATATGCCAAGTGTTTTACATTTGATTATCTGTTGTTTTGAACTGTACGCGTGCCACCAATAACCTTATCATAATTGTTTTACTTCAACTGTTTTCGATAAACGAATTAGTATTTTTTGGTCTCGTGCCAGCAAAATATTTTTGTTTTTGAGCATATTAGCGAATCGCATGGCTACGTGCTTTTAGCCTTCAAAACTATCCGTGAAAATCTGTTATTTTGTTTGCCATTATGGGTTTAGCTTTTCATCATGCACCGATTTAGATTTAGATTAACGATTGAGTTCCAAAGCTGTTTTTGTTTCCAATAACCCGATTATTGAATCAGATTTATGTAAATTTTGAATGAGTTATTTGTATACAACATTTCAGCGTGTTCAAATATTAGCATATAGAGAATTGTAAATATTGATTTTGTAATAATACAGAAGTTTTTATTGTTCTATTATACACAAGGATGTATAAAATTTATTTTTTTATATAAAAACTACGCAATTGCTACGTACAAGTATGTTGAAAAAAGTATCGTTAATAATTTGTGTCTTTCTTAAATAATTTATTTTTTTTTAATAATTTACAAGATGACCTAATTAAAATTATATGTTTCATTAAATCAGATACCGTGCTATTTTGTTTACTTTTTGAAATGGCTGTCAAATTAATTTATTCTGAATTTAATCTTTTCAATTTATTAAAGGCATGAATCTCTTCAGTCCTATTTAATCTTGTTATACGGAAACATAAATCTAACCATGAAACTAGGTTGAAATAATCAAATTAGAAATAAATAAATATAAATAACAACTTAAAATAAGCTTTTAAAGTAGGCTTAGGCTTTCTGTCCCAGTAAATAAAAGCGTGGGTGTAAATATTTAATACCTACGTAGAGAAATATAAATATTTAATTTAAAACAGTTTTATTTAAATATTTACCCCCCACGCTTTTATTTAGTGAATCAGAAAGCCGAAGAAAATTATACTTTCTTTTTTTAGCATATTTTAATAATAGCTAATTAAGAATGGTGGCTTGTGCCTTAAAATTGATATATTATTTTCTAGAAAAATTGAGAATGGGGTCCTGCACCATAACAAAAAATAATAAAATGTACACTTTATTACTTAAAGTATTACTCAATAAATAGCGATTAAGATGAAAACAACATTTTTTTAATAATTACTTTGTGAGATATTTGAGTTTTGTTGTCAGTGTTACTGTGACGGAAATATTTTGTTTTATTTGAGTTAATATTTTAATTATCTAATTTCACGAAATAATAATTATAATTGTAAAATTATGAAATAGTAAAAATTATAATAATTATTAATGCAACTATTAGTTTCAATATTTTGTTATTGCGCATAATTAAAATTTCTATGTTAAAATAATTATAACATGACTTTTTTAATCATTTTTATTGATAGTAGCGAATTATTTTTTCTCCAATGGACTTTACTCACGGATATCTACTTAAAACTGTTGTGAAGAGAGTGCATCACAGATGTTAATTTTGTGTAATAAATTCAAAATTTGTATGTATTGAATTCCAGATATTATGTATTCCAAGAATATAGAAATTCCAAAGGCATTATAATAAGTAGGGAGAATAATTGTACAGTATTTACTATAAAGAATGAAAGAGTAAAATTATCAATTTACCTATTTTTGTTGGCCGCCTCTCTTCTCCAGAAGAGTTCTCCCTGTCCAGATCCCTGTCTGTCAAGAATCCATTTAGGTTCGGGAACGCAGAATTGGTCCAAAGTAGCAGTCATTTTATCTTTGTTCTTTTGAGAATCAAATGAAGAAGTAGTTGAATGTATTGTTATTAGATTTCCCTCTCCTGTTGTTGTCTCAACCAGGAAGAAACGATTCTGATGATTGTTCCGAATGAGATTATCTTTAAGAGCAGATGATAACAATCTTGTTTATCAAAGATCCACACGTTCACGTTGCTAACTTGAGCGTTCTTTGTACTTTACACCTGTAAATAGAAGAAAAAATATTGTACTTTTTATCTGTAAACTTTACACTTTTCATGATTTCATCAATGTGTAAAAAGCGATTGTTTTGTAGAATTAACCTTGCTTTCTAGTAACAGATGTAAGGGCGATTAACTATTGTTTATTTGCGCAAAATGTTGTAATTTAAGAAATTAATTTTTTATAATAGATAATATAATAGGAAAGTTTGTTTTAAATCCTGATAATATTTTCAATGACTTTGTTTATTTTAAAAAATTGTTTATATGGTGGTTTGCAAACTATTTGTGGTTCTATACATTATACTATTTATTTATGCACATATTCAAAACTGTAAACATTAACATTGATTGTTTAGTCAACAAAATTATATTGTTGTCAATAATTAATAATAACATTTATAATGACTAGTCATGCTCCATATATAACATAAGTTCGGACATTATTGGACCAGAATTACAAATATACGTCCATAATTTAGTTAGAGAAACGTTCAAAGGCTGGCAAAGTAAGGTGGAACTAGCTATTTTTTAAATCAAAAATAAATGTCTTGAGAACGAACAGTATTATGTATAATGAAATGTATTTTTCTGTCTACCTAAAAGTGAAATTTTACGTACTTATTTTCGGACGAAAAATGACACTTTTTCCTACGCTAAGCCATCATTTTTCTTCGGCAAACCTTTTTCATTCGCAAACCTTTTTCGTCCGCCAAGCCTACTACGATTTAATTATTGTAATTGTGTGTACTACCCTTCTAGATCTAATATTAGTAAGGTAGACAGAAAAATGTAATATGCACCTCGGCAAAAAATGCATATTATAGCCTCGCTCTGCTATAATATGCAATTTTTTGTCCTAGGTACATAAATAACTATGTTACGCCACACGTTATGGTAGTTAATTTAATTTGTATGTGATATACGTAGTACACTAGCTTGGAAATATTAATTTGGGGTTTAATTGTATTTGATATGTGTCTAGAGGAAGAGTATTCGTAACTAAATAGTGTTTATTTAATTTGACTTCTTTATTTTCCTACCATCGTAATACTATTATTTTCATTAATGTTATTTTTTAGTGCATTTTATTTATTATTATTATTATTATTATTATTATTATTATTATTATTAACCAGTTCCACTTAATTTTGCGTCTTTCGGGCCTTATATTATATACCAAAGTGGTTAATTTTTAACGTCTGTATACAGGCTGTTTCCTTTAAAACAACCAGCGCTTTTTTGAGCGAACTAGTGACTTTAGAAAAAAATGTTACATACAAGAAATGATCAAGAATAAGGGGCTAATATATTTATAATAACAAACCGAAAAATTCGACCAGTGGTGCTCAAACGGCAGTACAAAATTATATTTTTTTAAATGGTATGCTATATAATTTTTTACGCCATTAGATAGAGAATTTTTTTCTGATTTCAACGATATAAATATGGTATAGGGTTGTACAACAATTGTTTCGAGAAAAATGGAATTAAAAATGTTATAATATTACAATAGGCTATGCAATACACAGGTGTATTATTCTGTTGCCTATAGTTACGCTAGTAGTAAACCCATTTTTTATTACATTATTTCTAGTTTTTAATACCATTTTTCTCGAAATAATTGTTATACAACCGTATGCTGTATTTATATCGTTGAAATCAGAAAATAATATTCTATTTAAAGGGCTAAAAAATTATATACGCCGCGTGTCTGAGTGTCAGGTCGCGAATCTGGGCAACCGGGTTCGATCCCGACCGACGCCAAATATTTCCAATTTTAAAATGGCACAAAATTGATCCCTGTGGTGCACTCTCCACGCCAGCAATGAGTGCCCGTGAGGTGACGCCTGGAAAACGCCCGCACGGTACAAATATGTCATCATCATTACCGAAATCTGCGTACAAAGCAGATTGGCACACCCAGCAATGGGTAATATGCCGTGATGATATATTTATTTATTTATTTTTATTTATTTAAAAAAATATAATTTTGTTCTACCGTTTGAGAACCACTGGTTAAATATTCGATTTGTTACTACTGATACATTATTCCCTTATTCTTTATCATTTTTCAATACAACTATGTACTTTTTGCAACTCTTGAAAATATTTTTAATCAAACCGCAAAGTTCAGAATTTGTAAATCATGTCCAATTCCGGACTATTGCCCTCTGACTGTTACGAGTATTCAAATAGCATCAGAGGAATATCGAAATCAATTATTTAGCATTTAGTTCTAACAAAAATATAAATCACAAACTTTTTCTAGAATTTTTTTATAGAAAATATGGAATATTTTGCGAAAATTATATTGAAATTATTATTTTGACCTTGTCTGTAGAATAATTATATTATAAATAAAATAAAATAAAAATTATTCCAACTCCATTCGGCGATCATCATCTCTTTAAGTGCAAAAATAAAAGATATATCTGTTGATATACATTTCATTTCATCAGCTGCCATTAATCAACATTCAGCATTTTATTTTCATATACTCGTGTATTTAGACTTTTACATTATGATAACATTTATTAAAATTAAACAAGAAATTGATATTCCAACTATTTTTTTCTCGTTGTATCACGATTTTCTACTGTGGTCATATTTTTACAGAAAACAGTTATATCTTTTATTTACAAGTAATAAAGCTAAAACACAACAATAACAAAGTTTATTTCTATCACGAAATTCATTAGTGGTGTTGTATAACCTGCAAATGATAAGTTAGAACACCTTGACCATTAAGTTTTATTACTCGTGTTATGTGTCGTGATGTCTGGAAGTTTATTGTACTGACAGTTACAGAATGGCTTTGAAACTAAAGCAGGACTGGGAAGTTGCGTTGCGTGAAGCAGGAAGACACAGCAGTGGTCAGTGGTTGAATCATTACTCGCAGAATGAAATATGGTGAAGCAGTAATAACTATTGTGATATTTCAGCAAACTATGTTGCTTAATTGGATATTGAAATGCAATGTAATTGAACTGTATTTGCATGACAACTAAATTGAGTTTCGTATTGATTTTGGCTGTCAAGAATTTCATTTTAATAAATGATAAACAGTAAAAACACGCAGCAATATAAATTTAATTTGTTTTACTGATAGTACGGCCACTTTTGTATATTTTTGATGGTCAAGTATTTGTATCTATAATTTATTCAAATACTATGTTATCTTCATATATTTGTAAATGTAGCAAATATTGTATTTGAAATATAATCGCCGTTAATAATATATTTCAGCCATTTAATTAAGATATAAGTTGACATTCTCAAAAATTTAGATAGACAAATCATATGTTATCAGCACACTATCTGCTTAGGCGTAGCTAGACTTCCAAATTTAGGGAGGCTTGAGCACAAAACAGGTCTATTCAGGAATTATTCCTAAATTTATGGCAGAAAATCTGGTGTGGCCAACACAATACCTCCCGCCATTTACAGCCAGAGTAACAAAAAAGATTAAGTTAATCCTTATTTTTAGATTAGCGAATTTTACTCTAATTTTCACAGTTTATTTCTTAAAATATAGTCTAATCTAATCCAAGTAAATACCTTTTTTTAAACCCATCAACAGGATTAAATCCCAATTACACAGTAGTGTACCGACGCAGGCGCGCGTCCATGAATTACGATCGCGCCGCCTTCATCGGCACAGGCCCACTTTATTACTTGTATTTATATTTTCATTGTTATTGTTATATGTTAATTTTTATTTTGGTTTACGTTGTTATGTATGATATGAGTTTACTTGTTTTATATCCATCATTGTAAACAGTCGCATTTTGTATTTGTCCTTAGCATTAATAACCTTTTCGAAATTATATAAGTCTGCGTTTATGTTTATTATTATTATTATTATACAATTTAACTGATCCTAGTATTTTTACCTTGGCGTGGCAGCGGAGTGGTCTGCCCACCCCTTTTGTGTGTGCCCATAGCGGGTACAGTAGGTTCATAATCACACACATCCATGCCATAGTGGGATTCGAACCCAGAGCCCCGAGCGCACTCATGACTTATGAGGCGTTGCTCTAAACATTGAGCCACCGAAGATATAATAAAACAAGATTAAATTTTAAATACCGGATAGAATAGAAATCACTAATTCAAAAATGAGGATTAGCTTAAACATTTTTGAAGGATAATTAAAAAAAAAGCATATCTGACCCGTCAAAAGTCACGAAGAAATTATTTTATTATACTAGTACGTTTCGAAATCATATGATTTCATCTTCAGCTTGTACAATCTTAAGATTTGCAGATTAAGAATTAAGAATGTGCAAGCTGAAGATGAAATCAGATGATTTCGAAACGTACTAGTATAATAAAATAATTTCTTCGTGACTTTTGACGGGTCAGATATGCTTTTTATTTACTTATCCTTCAAAACTTTTTGTCAACGACCCTACTTCGCCCCATTCAAGCTTAAACATTTTTGTGAATCGTTAATTTTTAATAATCTAAATACATACCTACATTATTAATTATAGATAATTTATCTATAAAATATATAGAAAAAATATTAATTAAAATCTATAGAACATTTAATAATCTTTAATTTTTATAATAACATTAATCTCGAAAAAATAACATTCAAAGGTATTTTTCAAAGAAAAACTATTTTGAGCTTCTAGTAAAGTGCCATTTCTGGTTATCCGATTTTCACCAAAATCTAATGGGCTCTTTCCATTACAGAAAAAGTTCGAAATACAAGGTTTAAAATTTTTATGAATAATAGTATTTGAGTTAGAGTGGAGCATCCACATAGACACACATACACACAGACATCATCGTGAAAATGTTAAAATTGGATTCTAGGGACCTTAAAACGTGGTCATTTACCAAAATATCGATGCGATTTTTAGCACGATCCCTATACCTCCCTTACCAAGGGGGAGCGGGAGGTAAAAAGGATATACAAAGAATACTATTTTATGTGGAAAGGATAATTTCAAAACACCAAGACAAAAGATATATAATTTAAAAAACTAATGTTAATGTATTTTTTTCGAAATGCTATTTCAAATTTTAATAATTTTAAGCACCTTCAAATTCCTCCTTTAGTATGCCTGTGATTATCTCCCAAAAATCACAAATTCTTTTTATATTAGACTAGCTGAATCTGCGACTTCGCCCGTGTAGCCAGCAAAAAATATGAAACACTGTTGAAATATTAGAATTGTATTGGATTTTACTATTGTGAATATTTCCGTGTTATTGATTCTAATAACCAATGAAAACTATAAACAGTGCTTTCTGTAAAGACTATAGATAACTTCTTTTCTTCAAATGCCAAATTTATCTTCAACGCTCGAGAATACCGAAACTAGATTTGAAAACAATGGGTATAGTAAAATTTTGAGTGATGAAGTATCTTAGTATTGTAACAGAGCAATATTTTTATAATTACGAGTAGAAAAGACTTGGTGAATATCTACATTTTCTTATTTGCAACTCTATATTCGAACACTATAAATTACAGTTAGCTAATTGTTAGTTAAACTAACTGTAATATGCAATTTGATTCCTCGTTCAGGTTGTTAGAGATGCAAACGTCGTTGTACTGTAAGGAAGTCATTTAACTTTCTTTTCTAGAATGCTGAGAATGTTGTCTCAGGCTGTTGGATCGTGTAACAGGTGCCTATCTTCCGTTACATTCCGTGTTAGTAGTACAAAAACTTTTTATACACCCAACTATCAAGAAAGTTCGTCTTTAGATAATAAACATACATAATAACAAACTTTGGATACTGTCATTTCAGTTCTAAAACTTCGGGAAAATCAATAAGGCATAAAACTTTCGAAGGTTTTTGAGGTTATGATAATATTTATTTAAAATTAAAGATGAATGATACTTTCTAAGTATTGTTTCAAAATATTCTTACAATATATTTCGCTTCAGGCTGAAATATGTCATTTGCAAGTACGTGCATTTATTTGTATTCGTATTCGGAATTTATGTATGTAAAAGTCATAATAATATATTTGTTTTTAATGCTTTTATCTCTTATGCACATATGTGAAACCTGTATTTACTAATTCGACTGTCATCATTAACAATTTAATGACTTTAATATTAGTAGTCCTTGAAATTTATATCCTTGGATTTTTGTTATAAAAAAGTTTACGTCGCTTTTTTTTCTAAAATAGAATTTCAAGAATTTAACGAAGAACCTCGGAAGAAACACAAGAAATTGTTGTTGCAGCTTCCGCAGCTGTTCTAAACCTATTACCAGCGAAGCCTTTAACTTGTATTAGACAAATGAACTATCAAAACAATATAAATTCCTTAGGGTTAATTTTCTCTCTAGAAGCAATAGGTTTAACTTTGACCATGATTTGTACATTAGAGATATAGACCGGGGCTAGTGATACGTGAAAAATGTATCATGGTATTCCAAATACTGACCCTTGGTACTTACTTTAAATCCCCTGGCGAACGATTTGCTGTTCCCCGCAAAAAAGACGATCTTATACTTTAGAATCTAGATATTTTCTGTATGGGACCTACATAAAATGACATGTATATGTAAATGATAGCCGATAATAAATGCCAGCCATTTTCAATTGTTGCAAAGGGCGCTAAAGCTTTTTATTGCTGTGAATTTTACCTATCAGAAATTGTCCATGCCATTCCATCCGGGCTTTAGACAACGGGCAATTTTTACTCTAAAAGACAACCAAAAAATGTAGGTCCGATATAGATTCTAAAATATCATTTTTTTAAACAAATTTGGGTCATGACCCACGATGACCCACAGCTGGATAGATCGTCTTTTTTTCCGGGGAATACAGCAAATCGTTCTCCAGGGTTTTTAAAGTGAGGACCAAGGGTCACTATTTGGAATACCATGATACACTTTTCTTGTAGTACTAACCCCCGGTCTAATATAAAATTTTACTCCGAATGTCAAAAAAAGTTAAAACTGGTGCTCTGATTTTTCTAAATATACTTTTTGTGCAACCGGACGGGAAATAAGCATTTCGCAGCCGCAATACAGGCCGCGAAATTCAATTTCGCGACCGTTGTTATTTCGCGGCCGCTACCATGACAACGGCCGCATTAGGTAAACAACCACTTTGACACTTGAGAATTGCATGGTTTTGTTTACTAAATGTTAATCCCATAGCCACCTTGAAAGCTAACTTTCTATTTATATCGAAACTGTTTAAAATTAATAAAATTTGTAATTACATATTTTTTAAGGTTGCACAAAAAATATTGTGTACACCTTGTCCGCGAAATCCTTTAGCGCCCTCGAGATTGTCTTGCCTCGGCCGCAAGCGGCCTCGGCGACAATTTTTCTCTCGGTACGCTGAAGAGTGATTTCGCGGCCCTGATATACAAATAACTATTAACATAACCTATGCACAATTTTGTAATTCTACACATCTATTATTTTATCACCCAGTGCTCAATTGATTGTCGCCCAGTTGACTATCGTCCACTTGTTCATTTCTCATCAGATTTATAGGATACAATATATAGCAGATAAAATAATACATCGTTTCTATCAGTATTAAACTGTTTAATATGAAATAAATAATTAAATCTGCAATAATAGCGATTAGAACTTTGAAACCGTTTGTTAATCAAATTGTGACGCAATATATTTTATTATCCTTCATATATGTATCAAGTTGCATATATAAGCCAAAAAATATTCTCTTACGCATTTGGCTTATCTTTGCAACATGAATCATCTTGCGAAGAGTCAACCATGTGCTTATCAGATAATTTGAGCATCATGAAACATTTACGGAAAATAACGATCATGTTTCTAGAGATGGTCGCTTCGTGTTTGTTTTGCCTTGTAAGCTAAGTAATGGTTTCAGTAACTGCTCTTACATTTTTAATTTCATTTGTAATTAGATTACATGGTAAGAAAGAACGATGCGATAATATAAATGATTCATTAAGGAAGATATTATTATAATGAGAGTATTGGTTAAATATACATATAAATGTTATCATGTTTACTAATATTCATACACTTGTATACTCTCAATTTTATAATAAATTTGATAACCTTATTTAATCTTGGTCAAATGAAGTACTTTCACTCTCATTTCTTTACTATAAAAACGGATAATTACAAGTACTTATATAAAAATAGTGGAATTTACTGTACAGATATACTCGTATCATTACCGAAATTTGCGTATAAAAGCTGATTGTATTCAATATTTTTTGTATAAGTTTAGGATACGTAAAAAATTTAGAAAACTAACATTTCTTATTTTTGGGGATTCCAGAAAAAAATATGTTTACATCACATGCAAAAAACGAAAATCTGAAATTCCTAAGCAAATTCCGAATCGAGCGTTTTGTTTCAGAATCACTAAATTCCAGCACTTGTTACAAAAACACTTATTTCGAGTTATCCTTTAATCCTTTGTATTATTTCCAGGTAAAATATTAATGTACCTATTCTTTTTTTAAATCATTACATTCATAATTTCTAACAATATAAAGTTGAAACGAAAACAAAGGATTATCAGCTAATCAAGAGTTATTTTTATTATAATGAAAGTATAAAAAGTAATACGACATGGCGTAATTAATAAATCAATAATTTATGACCCTAGAACAATTGATAACCGTTAATTTTAGATAATTAAATATCTGATTGATTGTTTTCAAAACGTGAAAAAAAATTGTAATGCAGAAACAATTTTATTAAAAATATTTATTGTTTTACATGTTCTCATTTTTTACGAGTTACGAGCACTTTCTTTTAACTTCTCTTTTGCAACTTATGTCAAATCATCATTAAACATTTTAGCAACACAAAGTAAATTTCTTTTAGATTAGAAATGTATTTTAAATTACAGGTATGTATTGCTAACTTCTTAATTAAGTTAAACACGCAATGAACACATGCAGATTTTTTCTATAGCTGCCTGTATGTGGAATTTACTCTGTGAACTTTACATTTTTTCTTAGAACGAGTTAATTTTTTGTTAATAATCATATGACTGCGTGGTAATTAATGTGCTAATTACACGGTACAAGTTCAAAGTACTTGTGGAATTTCGCTGTGTCAGTTACGGTTAGTGCTTACATAATTTTGAATAGGTATTCATTACGTAATAGAAAGGTGCTTTCATTAGAATTTTGCAAGAGAAGTGTAGTGAATTGAAAGCAAATTTACACTTTTGTATACGTACATATTAATACATGCATATACATGTCGTCTGTCATTAGTTGATATTTATATGCGTTCATAAAATTTGTTTTGTATTTTTTACTTCTTGCATTTTAAATGTAGATTTGTTGATATTTGATATTTTAAAAATCATCATAATATTCCTATGGTCGTATGTATGTACAAAAATTATTTCTCTTTTTATAAATAAATAAAATAAATGTCTGGGTTTGATTGCTCTCATTTGAGTAATGACAACATACATATTTCTACCAGACATCACCTCACGGGCTTTAAAAGTTTATTTTGTACCATTTGAAAATTGGAAATAATTTTCAAATTGATTTTGGTCAGATTAGAATCCGGTCTGTTGGAACCACAACTGGACGCATAAAACACTCAACCTCCTGATTTTTTATATTAAAGAAGATTGTACTACATTAAAAATAATAAAAAATAGGAGTAGCTACTATTTATGGTACCCACAATGTTTTTGCCAAAATTTTCTAGTGTGACTAACTCAAAATAAATTTCTGGCACGTTGTATTCGAATACCTACGTGCATTTTCATTGAATAATTTTATTATTTTCAAAATATTTGTAATACTTCTTTCCCATTCATTGTTGATAAAACACAAAACTAGTCATTCATTACGAAGATTATGTTTATTTATTGCAGACATTTGTACATAAATATATTTTCATGACTCATTTCGCATATTTTATAATATTTATGAATTCTGATAACTTTTTTCTTGGAATTCAACACATTAATAGTACCTAAAGGAATTTTGTTCCGAAAAAAATATAAAACAAAATTTATGATTGTAATATATGTTATGGCGACCGTTAAGAATACACAATAACATATACACAAAAAAAGAAAAATAACTACAGCTTGTCTCAACAGCGAAATGATTTGTCTTTATTAATGAGATAAATTCCAATCCAGCGGGAGATTAGCAAACATTAAAACAAATAAATAATTATTATCTTGGTTAATGTGTATTTATTTAAAACATAATAAAAAAATATATCATCATGGCATATTACCCATTGCTGGGTGTGCCAATCTGCATGGTTTGTACGTAGATTTCGGTAATGATGATGATATATTTGTACCGTGCGGGCGTTTACCAGGCGTCACCTCACGGGCACTCATTGCTGGCATGGAGAGTGCACCACAGGAGTCAATTTTGTGCCATTTAAAATTCGAAATATTTGGCGTCGGTCGGGATCGAACCCGGTTCCCCAGATTCGCGACCAGACGTTCAGGCACGCGGCCACGAGACCCCATTTATTTATTTTAACTTTTAATTTATATAACATTTACTACGTTTACATGTAGTTTTGAAAATGGTTTCAGTTTTGTCAAAATTTCGCGGCACTGTTTACATAGAATTTTCAAAACCGGTTCACAGATTGATTTGAAAACAGTTTCGGCGCATGCGCACTTGGCTGATGTAAGTAACAAATCCTCTTCACTCCAAAATCGTCATTTTGCCATTATTCCAATTATTTTTTGTACTTTGTACCACTACGCACTAAAATTACACAACTGTCAGTTTATTTGTGGGTTAGTAACACTAAATTACACTGAGCGACACGTTATGCTCTGTACGCATGCGCAATATCGAAACTGAATTTTAAGTGTTTACATGAGTAGTTTTGAAACTAGTTTTCAAGTCAAACCCATGTATTTTAGTTTTGGTTTGAGATAACTCAAAACCGTTCTGGCACTGTATACATGGCGTTTTCAAAACTAAAAACGTTTTTAGAATCCTAACAACTATGGGCCGTTTCCAATTAATCAAGCAGATATTTCGCAAGTTTTCCCTAACTGACAAATAGAAGACCAGTTTTATAATGGAAATTATATTAATGTTAAATCAAATAACTTAGTCCTAATTTTTTTTAGATTTTTCAAGTAAGTTTGATATTACTAGCCGTTATAATCTTTTAACAAACCGCCTCTTGTGAAAGTCAACCATTTTCGTTATTGTAATATTTTATCGAAAAAAGTGTTAAAATGTTACTTTTCACTCACGGACACATTCAGATATGGTAGAAATTTATTACCTTAAAGCACAAATTAATGTAATGTGTTTATCAATTTACGTATGCATTAGAACAATGTTTAAAAGAAAGTAATCTTATTTTTCTAAACAAATCCTTGAACTGGTGCCTGAGTCCACCAGGAAAAATAACATTTCCTAGCCATTCGAATGCAGCTCTTGTCGTAAGTCGCGAATAACTCCTACAGATGCGGACTAATGAAATTTAAGACGCCCTCTTTGTTTTCCGTCACGTTTACATGACTGACTCCAGTCGAGTCACATAAAACATTTTCAATTTCATTTGTCAGGCAGCATGTGTAGCATGAAAGGCCCGACGTGCCCAGAAATCAAATCCCGGCGTTCAATTAGAATGAGACCATTACGGATCTGCAGCCCTATGAATCAGGAGTAAGTGGCTTCGTCCTGATTAAACCCGCTATTTTTATACTGCATTCACGGGGGCAATTGTGCGTATTGTAACAGCTAATTGGTATTCATCGCACGAAATATTATTTAATCTTTGCAATGAGATAAAAGTTGCCTGTCGGATTTTACACTGAAATATGGCCTTTTATTTCAGGATTGTATCATTTATTTTACTGACAGTTACAATGAACACAATTAAAATTGTAAAATTGTGTCATTAGCAGAGTACTTCCGGTTAGCTCACAATTACTAATTTTTATGCATTACAGTGTACAAATTAGGGTTAAATATGGAATTTCATGTCAAGATAAAATTAGAGTAACCGTAAAGTGTGGTACTTTACGGTTAGTCTAATTTTCTAATGGGTCGATATTGACCAAAAATTGATAAAACGGGGTGAATTTAAATAAGTATAAAATTTCATGTTTTTCGTTAGGTATGATTTGATAGTTATCATCATAAACGGAAGACTAATTTTATCGCATTCTAGACAGGGCCGGATTAAGTATATAATTGCCCCTAGGCTATTTTCTAAGATGCTCCCGAAAATCAGAGCAAAATTGCTTGAAAAAGGGAAACTATTTAATTCCCAGTCGTAGGATATTCTGTTCAAAATTCAAAAATACACTTTTCTCGCTCGGATAATATAATAAAGTAAAGATTGTGTTATAAATTATTGAATGTTTATATGAATGAAATAAAATCAGCACAAAGTAATAAAGAACAGGAACTTTATAACTAATCACAAATTTATAGCGACCACTATAACAAAAATTCTTATAAAACACAAAAAATATTGCAAAACACATCAACATCTCATTAAATCAACAAACAAATTAACAGATTTAATCGGCCCGTTTTTACTATATAATGGTGGGAAGATAGGAGCAGTTTGATATTGTTTTCTGATTAGAATAATCCGATATTATCCAATCAAACAACAAGATCAAATAAATTATTAAAAAAGTTTAATATTATTTCTGGCTTGTTTATTTAATCGATAATAATATCATTATCTATACTTAATATTGCCAACGAATTTAGCTTCTCTTGTCTCAATGAAGACCTTAGGTCTTAACTATTTTTATCGTCGAAAATGAACGTTCGCCAGAAAAATTTGTAGCTAGGAAATTCGTAGAGCTATATCCAAATTTGAATATGTCGATGTTAAACTATTTTATCGAATGTTTTCTAATTTTCCCTAGCATTCATTTTAATCTCCTTGCATTTGAGCGTTGTGAAGTTAATTTTTATTTTAATATTTTGTCTAAATACTTAGTGCTTTACGGCGGCGCCCCTTGAGAGTTTTGCCCCTAGCCAGTCGCCTAGTTTTGCCTATTGGGTAATACGGCCCTGGTTTTAGAAATTACGAATCTTGGATCGAAATTTTGAGAGTAACAAATTTGGCTGATAGCTACGAGTATAATCTTCATAGCGAAAAACATGCTATCTACACTGATTTATATATGTACGGAGTTGCCAAATACAAAAATTATGATGAAGATGAAGTACCTATTTTTGTACCTTTCGATATATATTGGATAAATGGTCATCTCATCTTCAATTAGTGTTATCCTAAGTGACCCGTTTCAAATAATCCAATAATCCGCTACGCGACAGCTGGGCGATGGTCAGCTGAACAATAGATAACTGGGCGCCACGACATCCGGACAATGGTCAACTGAACAAGATAATTTTGCACGCCTAGCAAAAAAATTGTTGATTTTTTTGCAACAAGAAAAATAATTAAAAGTGACGCTTTGACTTTTCTTAACAAACGTTAGCATAACCTAACCTAACGCATAATTGTGTATTTGTAAATATCTATTATTTTATCGCTCAGTTGATGATCGCCCAGATGTCGCGACGCCCAATTATCCATCGCCCAGTCGCCCTCGCTCTGTTAACGGTGTATGTGTTACGGAAATATGGATGACACTATGAAAATATTTGAAAAATGTAGGTACTTGTGTTCTATAGAGATTACATAAAAATATAAGACATTCTGTGCAAATTGTAATGTACAGAATTTTGAAACACGAATAATCCCTCACATTTTCATATGTACGAGAACATAGCAGTTTTTGTTATGATATATTTTTACTGAAAAAGTCTGTAATTGCACTTCAGGGATCAATTTCGTATGAAAAATATACAAAAGGGACATAATATTATACAATATGAATACGCCGTTTTCATTATAACTTTCAAGGTTTATAAATGTTACAAAAACTGGAACTTTTAAAATATTCCAGCTTTTTTAAATATTGATTATAATTATTACTTCCCTTTCCTTGTTTTTAATGATTAGATCTCACGTCTCAGATCACATTACTTTTTAAATAATATATTATGTATTGGTATGTTTTTATTATTTTATTATAATGTACATTAACCCTGAAATTCTCTATACACCGATACCTTTTCATGGTATGTGCTGTTAATAATAAATATCCTTTAGAAGCGAGCTATTTATTAATTCAGAGGATGTATGTAATGACTTTAGGTGTCCTTCCTGTGGCAGTATTTGAGCCTGTATTACAGGAACTTATATGGGAAGTACATAAGTAGTTATTGTACTAGAATTTTAATGAAATTTTTTTGGTATTTTCCTACAATTATATGACAAAAATTCAATACTTAACAGTTCAAAAACGGTAATGACATCCTATATTTTAAAACCATATTCAAATATTCATATAATTTTGTATCGTAATGACATAATTAGTAAATAAATAGCCCCGTTTCTTTCATAACGAAAATAAAAACCCAAACGTTTTATTTTGTTGTAACGAGCCCCTCGTCATAATATGGTTTAATGTCGAAGTTTTAAATTAAAATACGTCTCATTACTGTTTAATAGACGACAATAACTATATTGAATTTAGTGTAGTGATTATTCCTTATTACATATCTCAATATTGAAATAAAATAATTTTTAAGTATACATAAAATAACGTAAATTTGAATATTGATTTTTGCTCTTAAGAGAACCAAATATTATGGCTAGGGGCTCGTAGATTTACTACAACATTTATTTGAGAATCTATTGTAGTTATTCTTATTTAAAAATAGATAGGTTTATAAAAAAGTTTCAAACGAAAGTTCTGCTGTTAAAATTTATGTGTAACAATCATAGTAAGAGATAGAACTTCACAATTATTTTATTTCGTTTTTTCAGTGTTTGTTTCAGTGTATTCAAAATATTTTATTTATTTCTCATTTCAAATATGCTAACTTACCGTAAGTACTTGTATAGGAACCAACGTATCCAATT